>VUQG01040937.1:0-23769 GCA_015106755.1 Etia nguti | reverse complement strand
TGCGGCTGCAGTGATGCGGACGCTGTACCGGTCTGTTGTGGTGAAGAGAGAGCTGAGTGTAAAAGCGAAGCTCTCAATTTACCGGTCGATCTACGTCCCTACCCTCACCTATGGTCACGAGCTGTGGGTAGTGACCGAAAGAACGATATCGCGGATACAAGTGGCAGAAATGAGCTTCCTCCGAAGGGTGGCTGGCCTCTCCCTTAGAGATAGGGTGAGAAGTTCAGCCATCCAGGGAGGGCTCAGAGTAGAGCCGCTGCTCCTTCACATCAAAATGAGCCAGTTAAGGTGGTTCAGGCATCTGACAAGGATGCCTCCTGGGCACTTCCTGGGTGAGGTGTTCCGGGCATGTCCCACCAGGAGGAGGCCCCGGGGCAGATTATATCTCTCCGCTGGCCTGGGAACGCCTTGATGTTCCCCCGGACAAGCTGGAGGAGGTGGCTGGGGAGAGGGAGGTCTGGGCTTCTCTGCTTGCTGCCCCCGTGACCCGGCCCCGGATAAGCAGAAGAAGATGGATGGATGGATGGAAAATCAATAAGAAATTACACATTTTTATCTCCAAAGCAGGTAACTTCTGAAAACTGTTAATTGTAAGCTAAATTAAAAACTAAAAAAAAATCTGCAAAAATGTAATTTCTGAATATGCAATAAGACATTTTAATCACCCATTCCCAGTGTGTAAGCCACCTGCATTTTGATAAGAAACATCCTCTCTATCCATTGTGTTTCAGATAGCCAATTTTGATAAAATTGGCCTTCTATAAATTGGACCTGTATCAAATATTAAATGAAATGGTCAGTTTAATCTTGTAGTCCATTGTGTTTAGAAGCAAGGAGGTGTAGGAGTAGGGTTATTTCTCAGCTTCTCAGTCAGGGAAAGAAACAAATGCCCAACTCAGAGACGATTACAAGATGCAAATTATATTTAGTAATTAATAAAAGCAGTAGAAGGCATAGGGATCCCGAACTTGAAGTATTACTAAAACACTTTGAAAGAATTTTTAATTCAACAAAGACAGAGGACAACTGACCTTGAAAAAGTAAAGCTATGCTTGAATTTAGTGGTATTAAACCTGCCTAACATTTACAACAAATGTAACTGCGCTCTGCTGTAATGAATAGCAGTATTTCCACTGCTACAGACTCATGCTCAATGGCGGATTTTACTACCAACATTAACACTGTTATACTGGACTTGAATAGCAAATATTGCCAATATTTTAAGCCATTTACCACATTCTAATCCTCAAATCTACAATAATGCTCAAGAGGATTTAGTGAGACTAAATGCAGCACTGCAATCACCTTAGCCAAGATCCAGTCAAGGCCTATTAATTTAGAACATTTTTCACAGGTACTGAACACATGAATGTATAAGAGAACACAAAAATACTCATGTGCATTCTTCAAATAGTAACACAAACTAGATTATTTTGCAGGCCAAACCACTGGTTATGTTGTCACTAGTTTGATTGAAGTGTTCTCCTTTGAAATGTCAAAACTGTTGCTCTTGAATGACAAAAATAGACTTCACATTTTTAAGTAAGTGTTACAAATGTCTGAATGTCAGCTCTGATGTGATCTCTGGGTAGTCTACAGAGGTATTTCTCTATGTCAGGGCCCTGGAGGAGGGAAAAGGTTAAAACAGGGCAGGAGTAGGCAAATGCAAAAACAGGACTGACATTTGAGTGATTTTTTCCAATGTTTATTAGACCTGTTAGAGTCTATATGGAGTTAATATGATCTTCTATGATTTCATGTGCTAAAGGGAGATTTAGCAATTCTGGATAAAACAAACAAAAAATACACACTTCTTTCAGATATTCTACTTCATAAATTCATGGAACTGTACTGATTGCTGGGCTAGCTAATCAAAATAGAAATATGGCAGAATCAACTGGGAAGACGTGCATCTAGTCTGGGAAAAAATTATTTAATACTACCTGACATGCAAATAGAAAAAAAATTGTTTCCACAAATACTGATGAAGGGAGAAAACAGGACTAATGTTACCCAACAATTAGAAAGAAACTGAACTAAGACCTACGTGCTACGGTTGGGCATCATTGACCCAGATTCTTCAAACCGGATACTGTTTTCCTTGATGGCAGCTTTGCACAATGTCACAATATTTTAACCACCTTCAGAAATCATCTCCTGGAAAGTTTTTCAGTATGCTGGTAGAATTTCTTGCCTTTTTAAGTCACTGGAGACAATTTATTTGTTTTGTGCCAAGGTAAGTGATTCATATACTGTTTGTCCAGAATCACCCAACTAACTAAAGACACTTAAACTGAAGAAATGCAAAGACTTCAGACTTTAAAATAGTAAAGTACTTCTTAACATTCCTTAAGTGGAGTTGCAAAAATCATCAAATGATGAGTTGAAATGGGCTGGCCAAAGGAAGAAAGACAGAGATGTGCTGCAGAGAAAAAGTTTATCAGGGTTAGATGCCTCAGTAATCGCTAATTAACAGCATCTCAGATTAGAGCCCACATCAATGCTTCCCAGAGTTCAAGTAGCAGACACATCTCAACATCAATTGTTGGGAGGAGACTGTATATATCAGACCTTCACGATCGAACTGATGCAAAGAAACTGCTGCTGAAGGAGACTAAGATGAAAAGGAAAACTGCTTGCACCAAGAAACAGAGATAATGGACATCAGACCAGAGGACCTCTGGCCTTTCATCTCATGAATCATGAGATTTTTGCTTCAGGACTTGCTGTATTTAGGTGAGATACAAAGAACGGCAATGGATGTAATATGATTGCTTAATTTTAGCTGTGATGGGTGGAAGAGGAGGTAGGATGCTTTGCTTGTGAGACTATTTGTTATTTATTCCATTCAAAACAAGACTTAATCAGCATGGGTGCCATCTTGCAATAGCATGCTAGTAGGGCTAGCCTTGAATAAAAAAGATTTTCAATTTTATCGACAGCACCAAATAACAACAACAGTCGTCTCAAGGAGCTTTATATTGCAACCTAAAGATCTGACAATAATAGAGGGAAAACCCCAGCAGTCAAACAACCCCCTATGGCAGGGGTGGGCAGCTCCAGGCCTCGAGGGCCCGGGTCCTGCAGGTTTTAGATGTGTCCTTGATCCAACACAGCTGATTTAAATGGCTAAATTACCTCCTCAACATGTTTTTAGTTCTCCAGAGGCCTGGTAATGAACTAATCATTTGATTCAGGTGTGTTGACCCAGGGTGATATCTAAAACCTGCAGGACACTGGCCCTCGAGTCCTTGAGTTGCCCACCCCTGCCCTATGGGCAGGTATCTGCTAGACCTCACGTCTGCTAGTTTGAAACACTGAACTGGACCTGTCCGTCATGTTTGTGATGTTTGAGCATTTTTAATGGAATGAGCTGACAAACGATATTGATTTCTGTAATGTAGCTTGCTAGCATTAGCTGATAACCATATTTAATCAAATTCCAAGTTATTTCTGGCTTTAAAAGACCCAGATGTTGAAGTCATGATGGTTATGTCCATCTTTTATATACATTCTACAGGTCAGCCAAGATTAAGCTGAAGGAGACTCTACAGCAGGGGTGGGGAACTCCAGGACTCAAGGGCCGGTGTCCTGCAGGTTTTAGATATCACCCTGGTTCAACACACCTGAATCAAATTACCAGGCCTCTGGAAAACTTCAAGACATGTTGAGGAGGTAATTTAGACATTTGAATCAGCTGTGTTGGATCAAAGGCACATCTAAAACCTGTAGGGACACCGGCCCTCGAGGCCTGGAGTTCCCCCACCCCTGCTCTACAGGCTCCTGTAATATGTTTTACTGTCAAGGAAGCAAAGGTTATGAAGTTGTGACCTCAGTGTTCACAAGGCCTGTTGTTACTGTGAAGTGACTCCACCACAAGCACAAATCATAGAGATTTGTTGGACACTGGATAATTTTCATCCAATTATATATCTACACCAGCCTTGGGAGAGAATGCCAAGGTTTCCTTGTAATGAAACAAGCTCTGGTTAATATAAATCACTACAAATGAGGCCACGTGGATGAACACATGGTTGTTGCAGTAGTCAGTCTGTTCTGTAAAGAATTGAACACATACATTTAAATTACATGGAAATCTAAGCTGTCTACTCATATCTTTGCAGGAGGTCCCATGAATGTTGCATGTGGAATCACATCAGTGAATTAAAAGCCCCCCGCCGAGATGCTGCCTGTTTTGTTTCAAGCTCTAAGTACTTGAGCTGGAGAAAGACGAGTGAAGAGAGAAACAAGTCAGATGAAGCGCGACTGAAAGTTTGGGAGAAATAAGTCGGACAGAGGAGGAAGGAGAACAGACTAAAGAAGATGCTGAGTGAGGATGCAGGGAAGAGGTGTGTTTGAAAAAGGTGGTTGAAGAGTTTGAAAGAGAGTAAAGGGTAACAAACAAGATTTCACAGTGCGTTCTCGCTGCGAGTGTGCTGTACTCAGCCCACCAGATTAACACCATTCATTTGCACTGCAGATTTCCACACTTCAGAGGCCGATTTGTTCAGGCACCCTGCTGGGTTGCACGGGGTTTGGCCAATCCATTCCCGCATATTTAAAATTGCGGCTTCTTCCACTGCCTCGGTTGATATTCGCCGACTTAAAATTCCACAAATGTATTTTTTTATAGGAGATATAAAATGGCTATTTACAGCCATGACCTTTCTCCCCCACTAGTTGTTGAAGATTGCGTGCTTTGGGTGAGTCTAGTGATCTAGTGAGTCAGACACTGAGGACTCAGCCGTGTTTATATGGAGCTCACGCACAGCCATGAAAGCATGAGCCAGAGTTCACAGAGCATAGCAAAGACCAACCTTTTCTCATTTTTGCTGTAAAGAGAGGGGCAGCAACATGTTTGATCGTGAAGGAATGTTTGCTGCGTAGAAACATTTTTACCAGAGGAAAGAAAATAATTAATTTTTTTATTTTTTATTATTAATTGACCCAGGACCCAGGATTCAGACCAGCGGCCAGAAGTGTAACATTTGTTGGCTAAAATGTACAAACGTTTGCATTCTTAGTAGATTTTTATAGCCGCAATAATAAAACAATGGATAAGTGAAGATAATGATACTGATTGCTTTGAGTCCAGAAATTCAAGTGGATGTTACAGCTCTTCTCGAGGTGCCCGGTCATAGTGTAAAAATACTGCCAGTGCTACCTTGCAGACTACCGTGTACTGCTGTGCGATTTTGGGATCAATCTGATACAAAGTAAATACAGGGCCAGTCCTGCCAATACCAATACTGATAGCGATACTTTTAACCTATATAGGCAGCTTATGTTGGGGAGAGCAGTGCGTCATGACTTAAGAGATGGCTCATCATAAATTTGCAAATAATGACCATAACTCAGTCTGATTTTTACTTTCCATAATACTTGGTAAACACAACAAAACACACCTTCCAGCTTTTCATGTACTTTGAAACTGGGTTTTTTTGAGCTCTGGAATGTAAATGTGCCTTCTGTTGTTTGACATTTTTCATAGTGCATGTCTGAGGTATATTTTTTAATTTCCCCCCAAATTATTAATTTAATACAATTCAATATTATTTAGTGGGCTACATACTGAACTTCAGAGGTGTGAGATAGCTTGACCAAAGTGGCTGAAGAAGGGTAGGAGACAGATGCTGTCCAGTGTAGCAAGTGATTTATTTACCATCTTTGTGGCAAAAAATATTTACAAAAAAAACCCTCTCAACTCCAAAGTTAACTCGGTGCAAATAAACATAACTGAACTTAAACCAACAAAAATTAAGGTCACGTGCACTGGACTATTCCATTCAGTAGGTAAGGTAAACATTACCATACTCAAACTTATACTGCTACTCTTTACTAGCAATAAAAAAACTCTAAGGTGTAGCCAATACATGTTACATCAATACATCCATTTCTCAACAAACACAATCCTAAAATTGTCTTTGTTAAATTACAAGAATTCTGCCCCTTCTTCACCTGGTCCCTTCCTGTGACATCTGAACTAAACAGGAAGCTATAAATACAGGAAGTGAGGCAGCACTTCCTCCTTTTGCTCCTGGAACATAGTAAGCAAAGTGAGTTCAAACCAAGTAAACTAGACAAACTAAAAGTTGGAATAAATAAAATGTTAATTTAACAAACTTGTCAATGTTGATTTAAACCAAGATGTTATATTATGTAATCTGTAAAAGTGCAAAACATAAACAAAATGTTTGCAAACTACAGAATAAAAATAAAGTATGGCTAAATCAAAACAAGAATCTTAAATAATAGCAAGCCTAAATTCTGGGCATATGGTGTTCTCACCCACTTTGTCACAAGAGGATAGAAACAAAGTATTGATCCGAAAACAGTACCATGGTATCGCTACTATCGATATTTGGATCAATCTGCCCACCTCTAACTCCTGGTAGATTGATGGTATCAGAAATCTTATCAAAATCCTACATCACGTTATTCTTCAGTTATTGCATCCACAAGATTTTCAGAAAACTAACTTTAGCCTTGTGGTCAAGCTCATTGGAATTCGGGCTCTTTGAGATTTTTGGTAGATGCGCCTATGGTATCAGTTTGAAGCTCCTTCATCACCCTGTTCTTGAGTTATCATATTCACAAATTTAGGTGTCTAAGGCGCCCGCCTGGTAGGCTGACAACAATACCACATCAGCCTTTTTTGGCTGAGAGGTTAAAACTGCTAAGGAATGGCTTGAAAAAGAGCCACTGGTGTGCCCTCCAGACTCTCAAGGATTCTGCACAAAGATGTAAACACAAAGCGCGGACCCACCGACGCATCAGAATCAGTGAGATGTCGGCTTTCTCACCCAACAGCACGTACACGGACACGCCGTCGGGGCTGAAAGCCGACAGCTCACTGATTCTGATGCGTTGGGTCCGCGCTTTGTGTTTACGTCTTTTTTTGTGCTAGATTCTAAAGCTGCAAGTTGTGTGTCTCTCCAACCAAAATTGACTGAACCAGCACCAAAAGAAGATCCAAACTACGCTTCACATAAACATCGTCATGAATTCCTTCGTACTTTTGCTGTTTTGCTTCCACCACAATAAAAAAATCACACTTCCTGCACAGCTTTCTCTCAGTGTAATTCAAGAACAGTTTCTAATCTAAAAATCTCTGTTTTCTGCATTATTCGCTTGCTTATTACCCACCAGTCTACCGTTATGTACAGCGCTGTCGGCCCTGTTTTTTTTTTTAATTATTTAACTGACTTCCGACAAGAAAGCCTCATTTCTGCTGTTTAATACTGAAGAAATTTAAACTTTTTAAAATTATGCGAAATTTCAAAACACTTAGCTGTCTCTCTAAACCTCTGTAACTTTGCTCAGCTTCACTTCAGCAGCATCAGGTAATGTTTATATGTTGATTCATGGTTTTCTTCAGTTTTTGTTCTACTGAAGAATATTTTTAAGGTTATCTGCTATAAAAAGCCAGGCCAGGAAAATCTCCTTCATGTTTATCTGTGTTTTATGCTCAGTTACTTTGACACAAAGGCATCTGCTGTGATGCTTACACCTTTGAAAAAGTCTCACAAGTGTCAGATTTGTTTTTATAGATATAAATATATAGATATGTACTGATAAATTATCAGAATTTTAATATTTCTGACTGTCTGAGGCAAAATTTTCCCGAATCGAATCGTGGATCAAATCGAATCAGGACCTTGTGAATCGGAATCAAATCGATTCTAGAAATCAGTGTCGATACCCAGCCCTATTGTAAACTATTTGGTATGACCACTTTTATTCTTTGACACAGTCTGGACTCTCTTTGGTAAGCTTTCTTGTACTTTCTTTAAGAAGCCTTCAGGAATAGTTTTACAGTTGTACAGGCTGCCTTTAGTTCTGTTCTCTGTCAAGATGACCCTACACTGTTTCAATAATGTTGAGGACCGAGCTCTGGGGAGTTTTTCTGTGTTTTTCTTTTTATCCAGGTACGCTTTTACTTGGCAGTGTGATTAGATCACTTTCACACTGAAAAATGAAGATGTTGCCAATCAGATATTTTGCCAATGGTATTACATGATGGATCAAGATTTGACAGTACTTTTCTGTTTATAACTTGATCAGTTTTGACCATATCCCCAACACCAGTGGCTACAACCGGAAAAGAGCCTGCACCATATTTTCAGATTGCCGTAGAAACTCACTGTTGTAACTCTCTCTTGACCTACGCTGTACATATTGAAGATGATTTTGACCAAATTGTCAAATTTGGAATCGTCACTCCATAAGACTTGTTGCCACTGATTTTTGCCTTTTCTACCCATTTCCCTTCATTAAGAATGGCTTCTTGACAGCTACCCTTCAGATCGTTTCCACGAACTACAGTACCTACACTGGTTTTCTTGTCATCATCCTGCAGCAGAATACTTGCTTAAGCAGAATGACATTTACTTTTACTTTGAGTTATTTTCTATCACTTAACCTTTCACCGAATCTGGCTCTAATTGCGCGAGCGTTTTCTCGGCATGGACATTAGAGTGAGCACAGGCGTTCTTCTGCCTAACTGAGAAGGGCTTAGGAGTCGAACATAACAGCAGGTTGACCCTCCGCTTGCCGCGTGCGCTTCTGCTTCTCTCTTGGCTCCTTTTCCCCACCAGGTGTCCGGCTCCCCGCCGAGACCCAAGTCTCGCCAATGAAATTGAAATTAGGTATTAAACTCTATTCCTACCTTGACTCTCTCTTTCTAAAATAAACCCACCTTTCATGCTCTCTCTTTTGGTTGTATTTGTGCTCCTGGCAGGTAGAACTCACGCTGAGGTACAAGCTTTTGTGCACGGATGTGAATCAGTGTGTGTGAGCACAATACCTGCGGTTTAATGTGCCCATTTGATTCACACTATAGGGGAATTGCTGTAGGAACCCCCCCTCATATTTGAAGAAATAAAGGCTAAAAGATGTAATAGCAGTTGCCATGACAATTGAGTCCTCCTTGCACTTAATTTTTGAGTCCATTATATCAGAGATTGGCAGTAATATAGTGTTAGACATAAGTGGAAATGTCAGGATCCAGAAAAAGAAAGTGTCATGTACATGTGTTAGCCTGGTGTTTGCCGAAGCCTTGTTGCTGTCAGAACATGGTTGGTACCGGACACAGGTACTGTCTGAAAATATTAAGCCTCTGCCAGTTGTTTCTCTTTGTAGCAACAGTGTGTGGGTTGCACAAGAACATACAAGATGTCTGTGTGTCTGTTATGGTGTGTCATTCTTGTACCGACAAAAATCTTTTTTCCAATCACTTTTCAGAAGAATGTGTGCACTGTACGTCGACTAGAAAGAACAAAACACAAGGCTGGCCAATCAAAATACACCTCACCATTGGGCTTAACATGCAGAAAACCTTAATTGGGAGAATAAACCAACCATCCATTAACAGAGTCTCCTCAGTGCTTGAATTAAAGCAGAAGGGCACTTGAGGACATGCAGACCAGCTTTTGTTTGCACAGTAGACATTTAGCCAGTGGTGCTAGTCAGTAAATAATAGCTTGATTTGCACAGTCATATGAGGAGGAGGCTGTTACTTCCACATTATTACAGCAAAGGCTGAATACTCCCACACTTTTTTTTTCTCCTTTGTTCCACAAATGATGACCCCTTTCACGACTTGTTAGCTTGACTGCCAGCTATGTTTTATATTCAGTTTCACTGGACTAAATAAATAACGTGCACATTTTATCAGAGCGCCTCAAAACAGAGACTCCTAGTGTTTTTATGAGTATAGAAACAATTTTTCTCCCCTCAAAGCGAGGAAAAATGGCTCCGTTTGTCTGTCTGACTGTTTGTTAGCAGCCTAGCATCCACAGTTTTCAAGATATGATTTTTAAATTTTGTGTGATTGTAGAAACCAATAACGGCTCGAGGTGATTTCATTTTGGTCAAATTCAGTTCGAGGTCACGCCAAATGTGAAAATCACCCACAGTTTTTATGGATCGTCCTCAAACTTCACAACAATATAGTAGACCTTGGGGGACATGTGTGCCTAGGTTGGCAAAGCATTTGGCCTTGACCTTCACTGTTAGCACCTAAGGTCAAAGTTGATCAAGTAATATATTAGGTATATATACTAAAATAGTAATATATTATATGACAGAGCATGGAAAGATGAAACAACTTACTTGACAACAAAATCTAAATAATGGCAGAAAGTTTAGCAAACTCACACACTGCATGGATACATCTTAAAATCTCAAGTTTTACATCTTATAGAAGGCAAAAGGCTAATTCTGCTCTAATCATATGGGTATAGATAATAAAATACACAAATTTAGTATCGTCATAGGTCAAAGGTCAGACTTTAGCATGTTGTTATAATAGCAGGCAGAGTATGTTGTAATAAAAACATCAAACATCAAGCGCACACACACGCACACACACACACATATATATATATATATATATACATACACACACACATATATATATATACATACACACATATATATATATACATACACACATATATATATATACATACACACATACACACATATACATACACACATATACATACATATATATATATATATATATATATATATATGATAGATAGATATAGATATATTTTATATAGATAGATATAGATATATATATATCCATATCCTCTTGTCCTTCGGGGGGAGTGCTCTCATAATACCCATAATTGCAAACAAATGAATGAATTACTGCCATAAAAGTACCTGTCCACCTGTCTCTGTCCCTAATTGGCTGTGTCAGGTGTTTCCACCCTCTTTGGGTTTTTCTCATTTCTCTGTTTTGTTCCTCCTCATCTCGTTTGGCCACCGTCCTCCTACCCGTGACCTGGAAATACATCTCAGCACACCATATTAAAGGATGTCTCAATTCCCAAAATACAGAAGGACAGGGGATCAATAACTGAGGATGCAGAGATATCCTTTGTGGAGGCATGACAAGCAGCTGGGATATACAAATCATGTCGGGGGGAGGCAAGAAATGACATCCTCTCATGCATTCCTACATCCTGAATTTATTTAAAAAATGACTTATGTATAAAAGCTGTCATGAACACTGCTATACATGTGTGGCATCTGGGATTGTAAAATATAGCAGTAGGCTGTGCCACAAGTAATAATTAACTGACAGCACTTTAAAATGACAGCTCCAAAGAAAGGATGTCTTACTTTTGTTAAAATTGCTCTTCATTATTCCTCTCGTCTCTTCCTCACCGCCTCTGCCTGCTTCTCTGGTGGGAGAAATGAGAAAGGAGGCTTGTGTTTCTTCTGTTTCCCCCCCTCTTTGTTTGCTCCCTGTTTTTTGGGTGTGGCGTACTGCTCCAACACCTGCTGTTGCTGCTCTCCTTGCACGCCTGAGGTTCATCATTCATTAACACCAGTGCTGCATCGGAGGTTGTCTTTCTGCAAGAGGATTTTACAAACTTACTTGTTGCTCTTTGAGTTGATTAAGTACCAGCAGCTTCATCGGATCCATAGCTGCATCTCCAAAGAGAAATAGATGTGTGCTTTTTTTGCACATGGCACAATCTAAGTAGAAGAACATACTTTTAGCCCCCTGGGGATTTATGATTCAGCGGGAAAACTCATGCCGTAACTTCATTGTTACCGACGTTATTATACTTTTGTAATTTCTACTTATATTTTTGTCTTATTTCTATTTAAATTTTTAGCTTTTTCCAGTTTAGTTTAGTTTCAGCTAGTTTCCGGAGTGGCGGACCAACAGAAGTAGATAAAGGAAGAAGGTGCTGTGTGAGAAAGCAGAGAATTACGTTAATTTCACGGCTAGTTACAGACCTTTGCACATCTATAGTACCTTCTCGCATTGAGAATACAAAGCATACGGGACAAACTTGTACCGTACACGTGGTAGTTGGTTTGGACTGAGGTCGAATTCTTGAGGACAAGACCTCCTCCTCCAAAAGAGCCTCTGTCTTCTTGTTTTGGTCCGACCCGAGTGTGACACCTGCACAAACGAACCGCACAAAGTGGAAAACAAACCCGTTTGATTTATGTGTTTGGAAATATATTTGTCATAAAAAAGCGACAGCAAGTATCCTAGGGAACAACACACACATTCAGCCATATAAGCTGTTGAAGTCGGTAGTTTGTTAGTGATGCATATTTTCAGAATTGTCAGTGGTTATGAAATCTTTAATGAACTAGAAAGATCTTTTCGTGAGTTACATGTCAAATTTGGGCTAATACCCTCTAATGAATTATTTGGGATATTATTATTTTGTGGGACTGTTCCCCCCCGCCACAAATAACTTAAACCTCATCTTCCGGTGTTCCTTTTCTTAATACATAATGCATGACCAGATCTCTGAGCAGCAAACGGCGCCTTTGTTCGATATTGACAGCAAGAAATAGATGCAGCAAAAAATAAGAAGGAAGAGAAGCAGAAACACTTCCTTTGATTAAAAAGCCCTTCTCCGCTTGGTTCTTTCATCTCACCCACTGTGAAACCTTCATTCCGGCATCCTAGCGACACAAATCCTCGTTCTCTCTTGCTTTACAGACCAATTTGACCAGTTTTCTGTGTCCTTCTGTGATCCTTGCCCCAATCAAAATCTGACTCCAGCATCCCTTTACTTCTCACCCTTCCATCACTACCTGCTTTACACTCTTCTCTATCTGGCGCTTGCACCGGTGCTGCTTCATCCATGAGGAGCTAGAAAGCTAGAAAATGCATGTTGAAGAGGCCGTGTCTGGCAGCCTTGGACCAAAAAACAAATTAGAAGTTCACAACTTTGAATGAAGCCTCACCAAGACAACCCAAACCTATGCCTTTGTCCCTTGGCTTGTTTACAGACAGCCTGTAAGAAGAGATTTGAAAAGGAAGAAACTCTGTCTACATCCTCAAGTGAAGGATAATGAGGCTTTATAATCTTCCGTTCATTAGACTACAGATTTGGTGTCTTTTCATACACTGTGCACACAGTTGCTCAAAATACAAAGTCAAAGATGATCTGCTGGAACTGACAGCAGATTTAAGTTCTGTCACTTAATCACACCTTTGTCCAATTTGTCCAGCACCGCACAAAACACAAAAAAGTTTGCTGACTGTTCCAGCGTGAAGTTTTGCAGCAGACAGACAGAAAAAGATGTGCTCCAAGTTTCTTGTACAAGTCTCGTCTGTATTCTGAAGCCAAAAGCTTTGCTGACTGCCTCAGAAATCTGCCTGAGAAATGTCAGCAATTACTCCTGTCAGCTGTCTTCTCTTCCCTTGTTTACCTAGGAGACTATACCTCACTGTTATTGATCTGCGGTGCATAAAAGGTCACAGGATTGAAGATGACAAGCAGCCGTGGTAACAATGGAGATCCTTTCTTGCTCAATCTCTCACTGAGCATAGCATCGGTCGATAGGTAAAGCTTGAATGCTGGTGGCTTTGGTGTCAGGGTTCATGTACGGGTAAGGGAGTCGCAATCTACTCCCTGTACGTAATGTGCTGCTTTGGCCCACAAACCTGCACACAGAGCACAGAGTGTGTTACGCCATTTACAAAAACTGATTACAGCAAATGTACAATTATAATGAAAAACTAACAATTAAAAGGAGATAAATAATGGTCAATATATGCTAAGATGAAATTGCCTTGATAAGATTAAGAAAATTTACTACAAGAAAACTGTATTTACATCTTTATATTTTGCACTTTACAAAAAAGGAGGACTATGATAAACATCATGGCTGCTGGCACATCTAGCAAAGCAGTTCACCTAAAAATTCTCAGACTGAAGAACTGTACTGCCGGAGACCAAAAAAGAAGCCTCAGCCTGAGGAGCTTCGAAAACTAGCAAGCGGTTGGTGGAACTTGGCAGTAACCAGTTAGACCTTACAGGAAACGGACTGGTCTGAACCCTCTGTTATTCATGCACAAACTCACAGCTTAAAGACTCCTAAAATGGATTCTCTTGTGATTGTGAGCTTGCAAATCTTGCAAGGATCCAGTTGCCTTCCAAAGAAAGCATAGTTGGCAACAAACAGGACATTCAGTATCCAGCTCTCTTGTACCTCACAGCCATGATATAACTCCAAGTGTTGAAATTGCAGCATTAGCCCTGATTCCATATGCCACCTCACAGGAAGAATGAAGCCAGTTTGAGTTTTGCTGCAGTGCTGATCACAGAGGGCAGTCCCAGCTGAGTTATGTCCCCACAGCTTACAAGTGTAGTTACACCCAGGGTGAAGGGGAAAAGCACCATTTTTCACATACATCTCAGTCTAACATGCAGATTTCTGTGTTTTATGATTATGCCAACCATGAAATGTTAAAGTGTGTAATGTGGTATCGTCAAAAAACCAGTAGAATTTCCATCAATTTTTTTTATTATCAACACACTTCATTCAAGTTGATGGCATAAATGTACTGATGCAGGTGTGCTTTTACATTCTTTTGTCAGCTTTTTTTTTTTTTCATTTCAAGAAGGTACGATCTTGTGGTGACTGAAAAAAAAGGATTTAACCAGAAGCATCCAGTGGGAATCAGCTCCCCCACAAAGAGGCCTCTGCACTCTAGCACTCTCAGCATGAGCTCGACAGCTGGTAGGCACTCCACCGCTGGGAGGTGTATGGCACAATGTTCTCTTCCTCCTCTATGTGATTTAGAGTGGTGTAGAACCACACGCTACCCTGTTTTCTTAATTTCTGCCAAAGTAAATAAAGTAGAGTTGAAAACTCCAGTAACAAGATCCTTACACACTGGATGCACCAGCATGGCTTCAGACTTGGTGACCCAAACACAATGTTTGCTAGTTAGCGTAATTGAACAGGGGCAGTTACTTTTCTGTCCAGCGCTAAATAAATATTCGTACAACAACTCTGACAAAAATTCATAAAAACACATTTAACTCATTTGGGCAGAACCAAGCTAGTTTTTTCTGTCTTTTTCTAGTCTTTATGCTGTTCCAATCAAACACACTGCTGGCTGCAGCTTCATATTTACTATAAAACCTATCTGAAAAAAGGAAAAATAAGCCAATAACTTTAGAAAATGTCACACTTTTTCTTTCTACTTGGTGTTCTTAACCTTTAATGCAATTGCAAATAGCACAGTTAACACCTAGGCTTCAGAGTGAATTGAACAGTATGAAGGATATTAAAAGTAAAGTTGTTGTTGTGTGTGTGTTTTAAAAGCGTATAACATATATTACACAGAAAAACGAAGAGGAAACTTTTCTGGGTTTTGCACGTTCTGCTCTATAATAACAAGCTGACATTTGAAGTTAGTAAAGACATATTTTTCACACTAAAAAAAGAAGAAAGAAAAAAAAAAAACAGTCTTCAGGTTATTATTTGGTATTAGGTATCTCGGAATTTTGACTTAACGACTTAACTCAAAATTTCAAGTTATTTTATCAGAAGTTTCAGGAATAATTAGTTTTTTTTCACTTTATCATTATGGGGTATTTTTTGGAATAAGGCTGTAACATGACAAACTATGGCATGTTTTAAGGATGCACTGTATATTGCTTTTCTACTCTACTCGCACACTCAAAATGCTTTATACAACATTTAAAAACAACATTTATATATTCACCCACTAATATACACATTCACACGAGCAACTTTTTCTAGATCTAAGTGCTTTCTACCTCTCATTCACAGCCATTCACACTCTGATGAACGCATCGGAAGCAACTCTGGGTTCAGACTGAAGCAGCGAGGGATCGAATCCCCAAAGTTTCTGATTAGTAGATAATTTGCTCCATCTCTCAAACCACAGGCACCGATTGTTTCTTTCAGTGGCAGAAACAAAACAGTACATAGAATTTGTAAAGGTTAGGTTTAATTTCCCAAGTAAGTTCTTGGCTGACGCACCTTTTTTTTTTTATGGAAGTAACTTTTCTCATTGCCGATACATCAGGACAGAATCCAGCTGGCTTCACATTTAAACGCACTGTGATACCTTATAACCCTTTTCCATTACTTAGGTTTGCTCTGCTTGACTCGACTCGGTTTTAGGATTTTTCCATTTAGGACTTTTCCATTAGGTGGCAGTACCTGGTACTACTACCTTGGCTGGGGTTCCAAGTGGTCCAAAAATGTGACGTCAACAGACTCAGTGAGTCATGAAAGCGTCTCCTTCACCAAAATCAAAAACTGCCATTTTTGAAATCTAGCAAAAAGGGAAATGGATGCAGAAAAAAACAACTGAGTGTGAGTCTGACAAAAAGCCATCTACCAAGTCACAGATATACCATCGCCTCAACGTCCTCCTTTGCCGTGTTGTGTTTGTGTTGCATACAAGTGATGTCACTTTTGATGATGGGACTTTTTGGCCATGTGTATAGTATAATGCTCCCACACACATCAGGTGGTACTTAATTGTAATGGACAATAAAACAAACTGAGTAGACTTGAGTCGTGTTGAGTTGAGCCGATTCGGTACTAGTGGAAAAGGACTGTTAGATAATTCTCTTGTTCTTCAACATCTGATATTTTGTGACTGGTGCATCAGGGCGCCAACCTTGAAGAGCAGCTTTGTTCATAGCATGAGTAGCTTTGACAAAACACAATATTTGGAGCCAAGGAAATCTCAACATATTCGTTCTAATTTGATAGAAAATATCTCATAATGTGTCCAAAGTAGAAGGAAAGTAGTTCTTGAAGAAATATTTTATTTTGTCAATGATTTAAAAAAAAATGTTATCAGTTGGTATGAAAACACTACTTTGGTTTAAATGTTTGATTCAATCAAAGATTTACCAAATGGTGAAATCAAAGTATCCAGTTCAGACAGTTTTCTTTAATTACTTTACATAATTCCATATTTTCAATTATTCTGCAATTATATTTTTACATATTAGCCATTCAGAGACTGACCGTAGAACATGGGCACCATTAAGCGTAATAAATCCGGCCATTAGTAAAGCAACATGTCTGTTTTGGAGTAATTTGCAGCTTCTCATTGCACCCTTTCATGCATAATGTAATGGTTTTAGTCTGGGTGTTCAGAGCAGAGAAGATGTGAGAAAGGGGAGATCACGGCTAACAGCTCGTTATGCCATGCGTTCCAGTAGCTCATCAGCGGGCAGCCAGTGAGCCATTAAGTGTAATATGTTATTAAACATTTATTTGGTCCAAGGCCACTGCTTGTGCTACATTACATCTGCATGTTCGTCATTAGAGCATCAGTTGCATAATGAATTCAATCTGAACTACAGTGGGCCAGTGCCAGTCGAGGTCAAAGGGCAGCTGGTTGACTCCGAAACATGGAAAGCTCCTGAAGATAACTTACAGTGTTACATATTACACTTCAGCTCAATACAGTATAACTCATATTACAATTATTGTAAGTCCTGCGGTCAAATCCATGAATATGTTAACAATTAAACAAGTTTTAAACCACAGTGGATTACAATCAAATGACGACGATGTGATTTAAGTGCAGCTTTTTGGCATTATTTAGCAAATACAGTTTGGGAATGCCAAAACTGGATTATATATGTAATATCATATGCATACACATGCTTTTTTGATTACATATAGTGAAGCCTGGCTGTCTTTCTGTGTTAGCCCTGTGATAGACTGGCTGTACCCATGTCTCGCAATGTGACAGCTGGGATGGGGTTTAGCCCTCCTGCAACCATGAATTTCACAAGCAGGTAAGACAGACGGTTGACTGTCTATGGCCTGAACTGGTTCTAGGGTGGGTGGAACCTCGATTGGCACACGTGTGACAATGTTCATGCAAAGTTTGGTCAAGACTGGCCTATCCATTTAGGAGGAGATGGGGTAGATACAGACATACATAGATGCATAAGCTCCAATCATTTTAGTAGGATGATGCCTGTGTGAGTAGCTTGTGTAGTCTTTCCAAACTTAGATAAACTTACACTCTGATCTTTGTTTGAGAGCAAATAGTAGCAGTGGAAGTTTCTTAGTGTTCCTGTGTATTTCTGCATCACATGCACAGGGGCCCACTTTGAATTTCTGGAACAGGACGTGGTTTAACACAGTAATAATTATATGAATTTACTTCGACACCACGTCCAGCAGTGAAGGCAGTGTTCTTTCAGCAATAGGGTTAACCTATTGCTTCCGAAATAATAAAGGCAAAACATTGTTTGCATTTACTGTAAGTGCATTTGTATAGTTGTGCATGGTCGCATGAGTATGTTTAAATCTGATTTCTTTTTTTGATGAACTCAATGAAGCACAGGAGGAGTGTTAGAGAGTGGGCCCTCTTAACTATACAAACACACACCACAGTGAGGTGCCACTATGCTAAGCTGTGCTGGGTGACTCAACATAGTTCACACTATAGACCTCACTGTGGGATACAGCTAAACACGCACACGCACTCACACACACACACACACACACACACACACACACACACACACACACACACGTATCAGAGTCCAGCCACAGCTCATTACTGCTGGTTGAAATGGAGCGCAGCACACACACTGGGATTAAATGGGTAAATAGCTCAAATAGAGCAGTGTGAGCTGCTGTCTTTGTTCTGTGTGTTGTGTGTTAATGTAGTCAGCGTACATGTGTGTCTTTACGGGATGGCTCAGAGGTCAGAGACAGCATGATACTAGTGATTACTGAGACACACACACACAGTCCTCTCGCTTCACTGTTTACACATAAAGCTCAGACACCCTGTGTGTCAAAGCCGGAGGTCGGATATCTATATCCAAGCCCATAGCATCCCTCACACACCACTGAGCGATAGCCACATTATACAGTGCAGAAAATCCTGTTCCAGCTTTATCAATATCCGGCCCTGCAGCCAAAAAACCCGCCACGGCCAACAGAAAAATATGACTGCAAGAGACAGAGAATATTCATCATCGCTGGGGAGGGAAGGTTGGCTCTGGGGAAACTGCAGGTTGTTTGTTCAAGCCAGACAATGTTGTGTTTGTTTATTGTTGAGGGCCCTAGCCAGCTGGCTTCCACTTCATTGCCACAGGACAGAAATAATGGACAGCCAGGCATTTTGGAGGGGGGGGGGGTCAACAACTTTTTCTTCTGCACCACCCCTCACGCCTAATATTGGTTTGTTTGAGAGTAATGTCTCTTTCTCAGCAGAGCCAAGCTAAATGCTGCTGCACACATCCACAGCTGCGAGCTGCCATGTTCAACACTAGTTGAGTGCTGCTAGCCAAAGTGCTGCTCCGCTGATGCTGCTGAGGGAGTTTGTTACCTTTCTCACCTTGATTGAAGCTGCTGAGAGACTGGAGGGAGGATGCTATTCATGTCTGTTCCTGTCAAGACTTCACTGCATTCAGGCTAGTGAGGTTTTTTCACCCAGGTTGTTCTTAGCCCCACAACATGCAACAAAAGTCGAGTCTGGTGTTTAGTTAGCGGGGTTGCTTCGCGGTCAGAGAGAGAATTCTGTTTGTGGAAAGTCAAACAACTCATTTCAGTGTTTTCTTCTTATGTAGTGCTTGTGGAAATGAACAGGTATTTTATATCTTGTGCACACTGGTGGAATCCTCTTATCAAAGCTAATCTCTATTCAATTCGATTTAGTTTTTTATTTAGCAGAAAATAACAACAACAGTCACCTCAATGTGCTTTATATTGTAAGATAAAGCCTTATAACAATGGAGAGAAAACCCCAACAATCAGATGATCTCCTATGAACAAGCACCTGGCGACAGTGGAAAGGAAAAACTCCCTTTTAATAGGAAGAAACCTCTGGCAGAACCAAGAGATGGGCAGCCATCTGCCCATCTGACCGGTTGGGTTTAGGGGAGGGAGAGGGGATAAAAGAAGAGAAAACAGAAAAAAAAAATTACATTAATAGAAAAAAGTACATTAATAGAAAATATTTACATCTTTTCTGCTTAATCCATACCAAAATCTGGATAAAGCCTGCTTCCAGACTTTCCTCTTTAACTAAATGGCTGGTTGTTCCTACTTTGTGGGACAGAAGGTAATGAGATTTAAAAACAAAACAACAAATCTCATAAGCATTCATGTAATCAAACAACTCAATATGGCAGATCTTGGTCTTCGTGTGCACTCTACCTTGCAAGTTAATTGTTTGTTAAAGCTCTGCCAGGTAGTAACCATGTATATATAATCTGATATCCCTATGTCTGAATTGTTCCTACAATTTCAGTTTCAAACAGTGCACAAAGCCCAATTTTATAGATTAAGGTCCTCATCCCAGAAGCCAGTGGCATTACTTCCCATGGCACGTCTCATGGCAGCTTTTTTTTTTTGTTGGCAAAGCAATGACATCAGACTTATACAATTTGCCAAGTGGAGCAACATTATTATAATTATATTGTAGGAACAACTTTCACACTGGGATATTACATAAACCAACTGTACACCACCAAGAGAGTTCAATTATTGAATTGCTTAGTTCAGTTCAGTGCTGTTAAAGCTATCAGATGGCACTAAACAGAGAATCTGGGATTAAATTGGTTTTATTTGAGCTGCATCTCCATGGAATATTTGTATATTCAGCTTTGAAAACTCACAACAGTTCAACTGTGAAATTTCTACTTTGCTTTATGCTTTCCAGATGGTTTTGCATGGTGGGTCGATACCTGACAGTACCTTTCTGCATTCATAAAAAACCCTCCACTGTATTGTCAGATTGCTATAGACACTTCCCATGGCACTTCTGTTACTGTTGTACCTCTCTTCTGACAACCTTCAAACACACTGATGAAGATTTGAACCAAAAACTGACAGGCACTGAGACCATTTCTAATGAGGCTTCAGTGAACAGCAGTTGGATCACTTTTATGTGACTTTCAGATACTGTTCATCTGCTGCAGATGGTTTTTAGGCCTGCCACCTCTTCTTTTGTCCTCCACTTGGACAGTTTTCTCAATTTTTTTTTCAAGGACATACTGCACATCATCCTGAGATGTGCTAAATTTTCAACCATTAGCTCTTTGGGAATTGTCTCGTTAGTGCAAAAATCATAATTAAAAAGAAAAGAAACATTTCACTCAAATGCCTAACCTGACATTAAGACATAATTAAAGCATTTACTTGAGGTTGTCAGTGCATCAGCACAGGAGTTGAATAGAAGTATTTATCAGGTTGCGCTTATTAGCAATTATGACCAAAATGTTAAACCAGTTAGTGGTGTATTATTATAAGAAAGCTGCCAGTTGGAAAATTAAATGAATTAAAGTGGAACCAATTTATTTTTAAATGGAAAGTTGTAGGAAACATTGCTTAATAGCTTAGTGTCTGAGTGTTAAATAAAATCAGTAGCATTCTTATATCTGCACTGGTGCTTCCTCTCCTGGTTTTAACCTCAGAGGAGCTAGGAGGAAATGAAGAGTCATGTCTTTGTGGTTAGCTTAGCAAGTTAGACTATAGTGTCTTCATGGTGTCTTATGTGTTCCTGAACTGACAGTCTGCTACATAAATACTGCTTAAACACACCGACTGTGCTGAACATGATCCAACAGTCTTTAATTGTATATTTAAAACTGAAGGGGGATGTTCTTCCTTCTCAATGTGTCTCATTATTTCTCTCTCTCTTTCTCAAGCTGTTGTACTGTATATTGGGGGTAGCAGATGATGTTGGAAGAGCAATAATTGCACAATGCTCTTCCCATCTACTCTTATCTTGTAGCATGCCCAATTGGGAAATCATACAGGACTTCTTGTCACTCAGCAAGTTGTATTGTGTCTTGTAAAGCACTGAGTCTACAACTTTAACATCTTTGTTTTTACATCTCAATGGTTCCTCTTGCTGTGAAACAGAGCTAAAAACTGCCTTGTACCTAACGAACCCTAACAGACCCTCTTGTCTCTGGACAGTTGACAACGAGCCAGCACAACAGCAACAACAGCTGATTAAAGGCTAACATTCTGCCATGTTAGGCTTAAGTAGCCTAAAAATCACACTTTCCCTTTGAAACAGTTTGATTATATTCTCACATTATGTTTGAGTCTAGCAATGTTAGATCCACTTCAAACAAAGTTCCAGTAACGCTGGCTAACAGCAGTTAACAGCAGCTAACAGTGGCAACAAAACGCAGTGCTTACCGATAGAACAGCTTAGGATATCCCCAAGAACTCATCTCAGTGTCGCTGTCATCAGACAGAAGTGAGCTTCACTGATTCTTTGACTTTTGTTTGGACTTTCACTGTTTTACAGCCTCCTCTAGACTAAATAGACATGGACATCCACCATATTGATTGCTAAGCCAAACAATGGATTGACAGCTGTTGCAGCAGTGTTGCCAACTCCTCAGTAAGGAAAATTGCCATTGGCTGTCCTAAATGTCGCTAGAAGTCGCTAAATGACGTCATCGCCTAATTTGCAGAATTGGTCCTGCCTATGTAATTGTAACAAACGCTGTAGAAGAGAGAAATAACATTGTGGAAGAGACATAAAGTAATTTAACCCTTAGATGCACACGTGGGGTCAAAAATGACCCCACGGGTTGTTTTTCTTCAAAATCTTTAAAATGAAAAGTTGTAATATATTCATATTCCAGGTATTCCTCATAAAATATGTTTGTAACATGATGCCATTTGCATTTTTATTTATTTTTTCATTAATTAAAAAAAAAAAAAATCCAGTTTTTGTATCACTACCCCACTCTTCTACAAGTGTTGTCAAAAATGACCCCAAGCAGTTCCTATGGAATCTTCTATGAACCTTTAATTCTTAGCAACTCTGACTGTCCCACTTACACTTGTGATGGATCAGGAATTCATTTTTACACAGTAACATCCATCCATTCGCTTCTGCTTGTCCTTTTCAGGGTCGCGGGGGGTGCTGGAGCCTATCCCAGCTGTCATAGGGCGAGAGGCAGGGTACACCCTGGACAGGTCGCCAGTCTAAAGCAACATGGCTGCTATGAGGCCAGCTAGAATCCCTGTGGACCTTGCCCTACAAATGATCCATTATGGATGGGATGAAGAGTCCATCAGAGGCATTGACTCAGAATCTGACATCTCAGATATAGAGGACCCAGACTATTGTCCCCCCACTGAACAAGGGCAGTCAGATACAGAAGAGTCCTCTGATGAGTCCTCTGAAGAGGAAATGGATATTGTGTCTAACAGAATGAGCCCCTCTTACTGCTCTAGCCACAATATTCTGAATAGTCGGCCAGGGCTTGCACCTGGGTTTAGTACTGTCTCCCCAATAGATGCATGGAAGATGTTCATGTCTGATAATATAATAGAAGAGGTGCTGACATGCACAAACATGGAGGCACGAAGAGTAGCAACAGACAGGGGAAAAGAGTGGAGAAATGTAATCAAACACAAGCTCATGGCCTTCATTTGACTGACCATTCTTGCAGGAAGTGAGAAGAACTGGGATGTACCAGTCTGTGTGTTTTTTGGGAGTCCTCTGCATAACCCATGGTACAAGGCCACTATGTCAATTCGAAGATTTTCGCCATTTCTTGCACTTTGATGACAAGAGGACCAGAGCCTACCGACTGAAAACAGACCACATGGCAGCTTTCTGCTACATATGGGGCCTGTTACTGGTCAACTGCAGGCAGAAATTCATCCTCAGTGATTGTGTTACAGTGGATGAACAACTTGTGCCTTTCAGAGGGAAGACCCAGCTTCTGCAGTATATGCCAAGCAAGCATACAAAAGTGATACAAGTGATACAAAAACTGCAATTTCTTAAAATTAATGAAAAATAAATACAAATGGCCACATGTCACAAACATGTTTTATGAAGAATACCTGGAATATGAAAATATTACAACTCTTCGTTTTAAAGATTTTGAAGAATAACAACCGAGTTTATTGCAAAATGCATTGATTTTATTTGGGGTCATTTTTGACCCCACTCGTGGAAGAGTGTAGGTATTGGTAGGTTGTGCA
>VUQG01040935.1:5848-17291 GCA_015106755.1 Etia nguti | reverse complement strand
TTGGAGGTACAGGATTTGAGCCTCCTCCTGTTGTCACTTGGAGGGTTGAAAAACTGGAAGACTGGACTCCAAGTCCTTTCTGCTTTGCTACTTTGGATGATGGATCACAGTGTACTGTGAGTCCAGTCATCACTGTTTATAGTAAGTACATGTGTATGCCTTTGTTAGTGTATTATAAACAAAATGAACTGACGATTTGTATGTAATAAAGCAATGATTTCTCTTCCTGAAAGTGCCACTGTTAATGCTCAGATATGATGGTGGAGGCTGCATGGAAGTGATTCTAAGTTGTCCATAGGAGTGAAAGATTATCTCTTTCTATGTGATACCACCGTGACATATTGGTGACCAGTCTAGTGTGGACTCTGGTGCTTCCCCAATGACAACTGCCCTTGGTTTATGCCCACAGAAGACTCTCAATTGAAAGGCAGAAGAAAATGTATGGATGGACGAATGGATTTTATAAATTAATTTTTCTTTGCTCTTTTCACAGAAACACCAGACATTGTGTCAATATATCCACTGAATCAAAGTCAAATGGTGGAGGAACATGTACACATAGTGCCTTACAATAAAAACACAAGGACACAGTACTGGTTACGGTGTGACATCATCAATGTTTCTCCTGTTCAATACCTGACTGTTAGATGGTACAAAAATAATAAAACAATCCAGACAGAGTCCTTCAATGACACAACCAAAACCCCAGTAAATGAGTCCTCTATTCTGAGAATTCACATGAACAGAGAAGAAAATGTAGTTGGGTTCAGATGTGAAGCTGAGTTGGACTTTGGACCACACGGACCAAAACTTCCTGCCATTTCTCACACACACAGTGTTTCAGCCCACTGTGAGTAAACATCCTGCTCTTTACATACAAACAGAAGATTATTCAATTGTATTTTTTAGGATAAATTAAAAAAAAGTTCTATTCATTACAGCTTTCTATAATGCAAATATGAAAATGAAAAGAAAAACTGTTTGTCTCTTCAGATGCTCCTGAGATAAACACAAGTTGTACTGTTGACATCTCTCCAGTTGAGGGCACTAATATCACATTGAGCTGTGAAGCTGAGGGAAACCCTCCTTCTGTCTATAACTGGACTTGTGATGGGGAGAATATGTTGGAGAACACAAACAGTCTCAATATAACTCGAGTAAATCGCAATAAAACCTGCACCTGCACAGCTGCCAATTATCTGGGAAACATAACCAAGACAATTCATGTTCATGTTGAACCAAGAGGTACACACCCTTATTTATTTTATGCCTAATATTGCTGTGGGATATTTAGAGGACACTGTTGACTAAAGAGAAGTGTTAACTGATGTTTAAATTGAACAATGTATTTTTAGAAGTTTTGAGAAGTAAACTTTGGTTTTATTTTTTCTTTATCTTACAGGTAAAACCAATAAAATCAGTTTCCCAGTCTTTTGGGCTTTGCCAATTATAGTGGCCATCACCATCTTCATCCTCATTGTGTTCTATTGTCGCAATCAGTGGAAAAAACATGGACATTATAGTTTTGTTTCTGACAAAGATATCCCTTTGAATATTACACAAACTAATGGAACTAATTAAGATATTTGCTGCTTTCTGTAAACTGAAGCAAAAACTTAATTTTATGTGTAACCTAATTATAACTTCTTTCATTAAAAAAAAGAAGTTCTACACCCATTTCATACCCTTGTATGAAAAATTCCTAGCTTCACATTCCTGGAAACGTGGGCCCACCCACTTCAACAATAGACCCATGCTGATGGGCTTTTTAAAAAAGTTTTATTTTCTATTACTTTTATTACTTTTCTATTACTTAAATAAATATTTAAAAAATAAAATGATGACATGTGTTTTCCTTTCTTAAAAAACAAATAATTAAAAAATATTTAAAAACGTATTAAGTTATCACAAGCAAAGTCTGACTAAAGAGGCAGTTTCACATTGACCAATACCTGTTAAATCTGATATAGCATGTAAGGGTTCAGAGATTTCTCAGGCAGTGGAGAATCTTAACACATAATGTAAGGAAATTTGGGTTTAATATTTTTTGTTATAACAGTGGTTTTTGTCAGTAAATCTTACACTGTTGGAAAAAAACATACATAGAGACAAGAGCCCGGGATCTCCTCCTTATCCTGGTCACCAGCTTGTTCACACACTGCTATGGGATGTTATCCCATTCTTCAAACAGCATTTGTTGCAAGTTGCAAGTCAGTGGTTGTGCTGCTCACTCTGGCGCAAACAGAATGTCCACGCTGATCCCCTAAATGTTCATTGAGGTTGAGGTCAGGAATGCAGACAGACAAAATGAGTTTAATCTGCAGACAGGCTGGGGTCAGTCTTAGAGATAGGATGAGAAGCTAAGCTGTTGGAAGGAATCTCGCAAGCAGTACCACTACTCTTGCATGTCGAAACTAGCCAACTGAGGTGGTTTAGGCGCTTCCCTTTGGAGGTGCTCTTGGCCTAAATGGCAACCCACGCAGCCCTGGGATAGACCCAGACCCCCCTGGAGAGACTATATGTCTCATCTGGCCAGTTCCCAAGAGGGGAACTGCTGTACTGCATGAGGAAGTTAAGTGTCAGAGCTATGTGATGGTGATGAGTATGTTATACAGGAGTCTCCATAATCTATGATACTCACAATCTGTATCTGTGATCTGTAGTGAGCAGGTGGACAATAATATGGAGAGGTGGTGAAATACTCTGGAGAAAAGAGGAATTAAAGTCAGCACAATATGTGTGTGCAAATAAGAAGGAGACACGCGCAACAATGAAGCTGCAAGGAGTAAAGATAGTGAAGGTAGATGTGTTTAAATACCTGGTAATATGGAGTCAATCACCCAAAGCAATGGACATTGTACAAGTAAGATTAATAAGAGAGTGCAGTCAGGGGTTCCTTGTGACAGAAGGATAGCAGCAACAGTGAAAGGGAAGGTTTACAAGATGGTAGTGAGACCTGTGTCTCATGTGTGATGTTTGAAGATGGGGGCACTAAAAAAAAGACAGGAAGTGGATCTGGATGTAGCAGAGTTGAGGATGTTAAGATTTTTATTGGGAGTGGCCATTATGGACATATTTAGGAATTAGGATATCATAGGGAAAATTCAGGTTGAATGATTTGGAGTCAAGCGTCTATACATCCATCTGTCCATCATCCATCCATCCATCTGTCAATCCATCCTTCCGTCAATCCATCCATCTGTCCATCCATCCATCCATCCATCCATCCATCCATCCATCCATCCCTCCATATATCTGCTAAATTAACCATGTAACCTACGCTATTTAAAAAAGAAAATATCTACATAAAGAACATCCCCAAATTACAATCAGTAAGAGCTACAAAACTGTAATTCCCCCCACGGGAGATTTTCCACTGGAGCAGTCTCGTGATGACACCCTACGCTCAGCCAAGTGATTGAAATTGATGGTCACGTGGTGCGCCCTGAAGCCGTGCGGACCTACCCGCGCTTCGTTTTGTTACAAGAAAGCCTGTATCGAGTGAGTCGTGACACTTGCACGGATGAGACACACACCCAGTTGTTGGTGCCATAAAGCCGCCGGGAAATGATTTTCCAGCCGGCTCACTATAACCACATGGCAGGGCATATGGGATTTGACAAGACTCTGGAGCGAATAATGACCCAATTTTATTGGCCAGGCATCCGACAGCATTCCTGTCTGGAATGCCAACTCGTTAACCAACCGGCCATACCAAAAGCGCCTTTGTGCCCCCTACCATTAATGGAGGTCCCGTTTGAACATATTGGCATGGACCTCATCGGGTCATTTCACCGGAGCGCATACGGCTATCACTTTGTGTTAGTTCTAGTGGATTATGAAACGCGATACCAGCAGTGCCGTTGCACACCATCTCTGCAATAGTGTGGCACAGGCACTGTTTCAGGTCATCTCCCGAGTTGGTATTCCGAAAGAAATATTGACTGACCAGGGCACATCATTCATGTCTCGCACACTGAAGGAACTGTATGAATTATTGGGCATTAAATCTATTTGGACCAGCGTCTACCACCCTCAGACTGACGGGCTGGTGGAGCAGCTGAATAAAACTTTAAAGTCCATGTTCAGAAGTTCATACACAAGGATGAACGCAATTGGGATCACTGGTTAGACCCTCTGTTATTTGCAGTGCGGGAGGTGCCCCAGGCCTCCACTGGATTTTTTCCCTTTGAACTGCTGTTCGGCAAGAAGCCGCGTGGGGTGCTCGACCTGATTAAGGAAAGCTGGGAGGAAGGCCCGAGCCCCTCAAAGAATGAAATTCAATACATGCTGGACCTGAGAGTAAAACTCCACACGTTGGGGAGGTTGTCACGGGAGAATTTGCTCCAGGCTCAGCAACGTCAGCAGCGCCTGTATAACAGAGGGGCCAGACTCAGGCAATTTTCACCGGGAGACAAAGTTCTTGCATTACTCTCTTCTTCTAGCTCAAAATTACTCGCCAAGTGGCCAACATTCTTCAAGCCAAGGATCATCAAAGATTGTAACAATCTGCCTCAGAGTACAGAATTGGATGAGCTGCTTGTTTCTGCACAGTGTGACTCTGACAAGGGTGTATGGGACTGCAAGGTGGCTGCCATCCTTTTGCTGCTTAACTTGTTACCTCCAATATCTAAGGGAAGGAAGTCTTCAAAGATTAACACATCAGATGCTGCTGACCACCTGATGAAATTCATGAAGGTGGGAGGTAGCATGGTCATTTTTCTCAAGGAAACCGGCCCCGCTCAGCCCTCCTCCTGTGTGTTGGAGAAAGAAAGAACGAGGCATTGCCAACTTCTACACATTCATCCAGACCACTGTGTATGGCATTGATGTTGGCAGCGTGAAGGAGAGTCCTTGGGTCAGGGAAATCAGAGCAAGAATTCTTCACAGTACAGTTTGAAGACATCCACTATTCAGCACTTTGACTAGAAATGTTGCTCAGTGTTATTTAGACATTTGAATTTCCAGCATGGTTTATACCCAGGAATGTTTTTGCATTTGACCCGTGGAGAGGCTGAATGTTCATTTATCGTTTGCATGTACTCTGGTTACAAGCGGCACTTATCCCAAACACATGGACACTGTGTTGATTTGGATGTCATCAGCAATTTTGATTTTGAGCCTGTACCTAATGATGGAGCCTCTGTTTCACAGCCTGTAAATGTGGATGATCCAATGTCAGTTACTACTTTCTGCTCCAGCTTCACTAAAAAATCACACAGGAAAAGAGAGAGAGAGAGCTTATTAACTATAACACCACACACCTGTCCCACCAACCTCCCTGGCACTGCCCCTTGAGCTCGCAGCACCACCCCTCCCTTGCAGCTGAGCCAGGGACCACACCTCCGCCACAATCACTGTTTCCAACACCAGGCCAAAGAGAGAAGAACTTTGCATCTTTACGTTCACCTAGTAAAATTTGGGAGTAAATGGCATAAATGAAAAGAAAAGAAATGAAACTCAAACTTTAATAAACTGCATGCAATAGAAATGAACAACTGATACATTCATTTATTTAGATTAATGCTAACTGGCCTCTATAATTTATGTAGAGGCCACGCAATATTGCTTCTACTACCTAATCTATTCATTAAACATTGCTTACTTTATAACTGAGTATAACAGCTTCTATGTGAAACCTGACAGTGACTGGTAACAGCTGCAGTTGGGTTAATATCATAGCATTCCAAGGGGACTCCCTCTCCTCTGCACAATGTCTCACTAGTTTGGTTTCCACTTGCACTGATCCCATCTGATTGCTATCTGCTGTATGTCGACTTTTTCCCATTAACAAGTTTATTTTAATTATCATAAATGAGGCTGGTAGTATCAAATATGTGCCCAATCCAATATGAATGACGTGTGGTATTGGAGTGGACACTGCTTAACCAACCTGAAGCGAGTTTCCATGGTGATCAAACCCACATAACAAGGTTAAATTATGAACATGTGCAAAGGTAAGACATGATGTGGATGATTTTCACATGTGTAGAGAGAATAAAACAAACTTCATATGTGTCTCTGTGTTTAATAAAAACACTGTGAATATCTGAATGATGACTACAAAAGCGCTAAGCTCACAGAATTTATGACATAATTTGTATTTCTCAGTAAAATCACATAACCTTTCTATCTGTTGTGGAAATATAGAAAAAAAACCTCAAAACATCGTGTGAAGCAATACAGTGAAAAACCGCACAAAATATAGAAGGAGGGGAAGCTAGTGCTACTTCACGGAGATCTGGTAGTACATGTGGTTTTGCATTTCAGGCTTTACAGACAGTTTCCTGTACATATGGGGGTTGAATTTCCTCTAAGAATCTGCCTGTACAACTATCAGCATGTCATCAAAGTGTCATCATTAGTAGGTTCTACATTGACCTGATATTCATCTAACCCAGGTCCTGAAGCTGAGCATCCTCTGGATAATTCTGAGACACATCTCACCTTTTCCATCCACCTCATTCCTTCTGCATGCTGTGCAAGTATGCTTATCAAGATGCTGAGTTTCCTTGTGCTCATCTTTTCACTCTGCGGTAAGTGATGATGATGCTCTACAAATACTCTGTGTTCTTGTAGGAAAAAAGTAAATTTAGTTGCTTGCTGGCAATTCTGCTATTAGTGATGGTAACTGCATATTCTATAAATACTTCCCTTTTAATAATATATTAATGGAAGTCAAAAGGATCATCAGTGTAACCTCTTAGTTTTAACAAAAGAAAATAAAGCACATTTCAAGTGGGAGAGGTAAGTGTTACATGTGATACAAACTTCCGTTGTCAGCTAGCTGTCAGAGCAGGTGTGGTATTGAACTTTACAGTCACATGAAAAAGAAAGTTTTCACATGACTCTATAAAGCCTTGTGAAAAACTATTTACACCCCATGGTTCAGTAGTTTTTAAAACAAACCTTAGCACCAATGGCTTGCCGGTAATCATAATTTTTGTATGACTTCGTCAGTTTCTGACATTGTTATGGGATGATTTTTCCCTCTTGTCTTTGTAATGTTCATTTCGCCTTGTGGGCACTAATTTATGAACAGTCTCACCACAGCATTGTAATTGCATTGTGCTCTCAACCCACACCTTAATTCTTTTCTTTTTCACTCATTCTGTTGTGTATTTGCTGGTGTTCTAGTGATAATTGTACTGTTGCATAACCAATTTCTAATTGTACAATCATGAACTTTAACATTTAACATGCCAGCTGAGGCTTTGTAGGGTCTGACATGTAGGATGTTGGATTTTATGTAAGCATTGCACACTCTGACTTTGGGATGAATTTGCTCAAACTGAATGCTAATTACCCTATTAAACCCTATAGAAGCAGTAAGGGTGTACTTAGCTTTTCACAGCACTGCATAGCTTAATAGCTCTGGTGTGGTTCCTCCTTTTACTCTATTTTTCAGTGCATCTTATTATTAATTGTTTATACTTTTATAATTAATAAAGATATTTATTTAAGTACATATTTTGTTGGAAAAAGACAGTTTTATAGTTTTGCCACTTTAAAATATAATCATGTTTTAGGTCTTGGTAGCCGGGGATCAGTCTGCTGCTTGCTTGTGGGTCTCTGCCTCAGGGTTTGTCTTCGGGAACTGAAAAGCATGCTCCACTGAGCTGAGATCAGCTGAATACTTGATCATTGGAAAATATCCAATTTCTTTACCTTCGGAAACTCTTGCCTTTGGAGTATACTTTGGGCCATTATCCATTGTTACAATAAAGCACTGTCTAATCAGTTTTGCCATATTTGGATAAATCTGAGCAGAGAGGATAGCCCTGTCCAATAGAGGACCCAAAATGCAGGCACAGCTGAGATGCAAGTGAGCTTTATTTAGGAGGTTAGGTGCAAACAGAGGTGGGGAGGGCATGAAAAGAAACTAAGAATAAGCTGTACTGGGAAAGGTAACAAAACAGACCTGAAACGTAAAGACACGGCAGGAGAAACTCGGGGAGACGACACGGGGAGACAACACAGACAGATCAGCAACAAAAAGGCCTTCACAATAAAACAGGAAACTCAACACACACGCAAAGACACCGACTAAGAAACCGGGGCTTTACACAGAGACGTGACTGAACTGAAAACAGAGAACAAGGAAACCAAAACCTAGGAACTAGAAATCAGAAAACATAACCAGAATAAACTAAAACACTCGATAATATTAATTATCATGAAACACTGAATCATCAGACTCAGGGACCATGACAACCTCCAATATATTTGACAATTAATGAGATATGCTTTGGACCATGGACTGTTTCTCTTTTCCGTATTTTTCTGTCACAAATGAATCTTAGTTTCATCTGTCCAAATATTTTTTTCACCTTGTTGTAAACCCTCAGTATTTTGATTCCAGGCCTTTTGCTTTTGCTGAACTGGCCAGTGCACTCCTAACATTTTTTATATCTCAACTGAAAGAGGCCCTCTCTTGTTTGCACAGACATTTCTTTGGGCCTCAGTCAATTGTTCAATTAATTTTGAGCCTCTAAAAATAGGGGATTCTGTATGAGAACAATAAATGCAACATACTGAATTAAAGATAACAAGCTACACCTTAATTATATCTTGATGGCTTGTTGTAATATGCTGCATTGTACTCTATTAGAAATGCTTTTTGATTTTCCTTTGTAATGTTTAAAATTAATACTTTATCTGAAAAATGTGAAGCCGGATAATTAAAACCTGATAAAAACATTAAACTGGTCTATTCACAGGTGCTGACAGCACATGCACACCAGAGCACAACCCTCTTATTCTGAATCCACCTGAGATTATAGCAGAATATGGGGGAAGTCCTGTCATTGTAAACTGCACCACAGCATTGAATGAACATGAGGGGATGTACTGGACAGTTGGAAATGAAATCTTTCAGACCGAAGATGAAGAATTGTTTGTCTCCCAATCAGTGCCATTGTCAGACTGGAATGTGAAGGCCAAGTGTAAAATAAAGCTACATGAGTCTCTTGAATGCAGCAAGGACCTTGAAGTTATTGTTTTCAGTAAGTTTGATTTTAAATGTATACAGTACAATGGTGAGAATTTTAATAATAACCAAACATAAGTAACTACATTTCTATTTTCATACTGTTTGTCAGAGAGTCCAGAAGTCGTTCATTCAATACAGAATGTAAATGTGATGGAAGAAGAAACACAGTACTGGCTACAGTGTGATATAATCAATGTTGCTCCTGTTCAGTTCCTCATTGTTAGCTGGTACAAAAACAATAAAATCATAACGACACAGTCCTTTAATAAAACAACCAAAACACCAGTAAATGAGTCCTCAATTCTGAGCGTCGACATCAGCAGAGAAGAAAATGTAGTTGAGTTCAAATGTGAAGCTCAGCTGGACTTTGGACCACAAAGACCAAAACTTCCTGCTATTTTTCACACACACAATGTTTCAGCCCACTGTGAGTAAACATCCTGCTCTTTACACACAAACAGAAGATTTAATTTACATGGGTAATTTATATGAACAGTGTCAAAACCAGTGTAGTGATGCACCATGTAACTGTTCAAATCATTAACAACCCTTGGTTTATCACTTCAGATGCTCCGGAGCTAAAGACACAAAATAGTACTCATGACACTTATGCACTTGAGGGCACTAATCTCACCTTGAGCTGTCAAGCTGAGGGAAACCCTCTTCCTGTGTATAACTGGACTTGTGATGGGGAAAATATGTTGGAGAGCACAAACAGTCTCAATATTATTCGAGTCAATCGCATTAAAACCTACACCTGCACAGCTACCAATTATCTGGGAAACATAACTAATACAATCCGTCTTCATGTTGAACCAAGAGGTATAAATTCTTATTTACCTTACATCTGCTATTAATGTGTATTCTTTAGTGCAGTGTTTCACAACCTTTTGGAGCCACCGCACATATTTCACATTAGAAAAATTACACGGCACACCACCAAACAAAAATGTCACAAAAAGCAAATTGATCATTTTTCCCTGTGCAGCAGGTGTAGTGGAATTGGCTCGGTTTGTCCCCAGTATACCTTTTTTCCTTTCTTCTGACCACTACCCATGCTAGGGCCTTCATCTGACTCGGGATTTTCTCCAGGACCCAGGTCAGATTGACTACTTTTTCTTTTCAAATATTATTAATCTATTGCTGTTATGAGCTGGGTTGTCTCACTCACAGCATTGCTATTATGTAATTTCTTCTTTGCCTTCTTCTGTTTTACTGCCAGTTGACAGCCCATTTAATTAGAGCAGGTAGTTGTACTGCCCTCTAGTGGAAGTGAATGTAATTGTTCTGCCCTGTTACTCAACGCCAGTCACGCAGAGTACTAATCAGGTGAAACCAGACAATCCTCCATGGCACACCTTTGTGCAGCGGCACAGTGGTTGGGAAACACTGCTTTAGTGGATACTTTTGATGTATTACACATTTTATGCCAAATCAGTTTAAAGAGTTAAGATGTGTACTTGTGAACGGCAGGTTGCCCCCTAACAGTGAACCCTTCTGAAATGGTTGTGAAATTTGGAGATCCAGTTTCAATCAGCTGCAGCACATCAGCCACAGATGTTGAAGGAATGGGCTGGGAGGCTCCATTTGGAGGCACAGGATTTAAGCCTTCTCCTGTTGTCACTTGGAGGTTTGATAAACTGGAAGAGTGGACTCCAAGTCCTTTCTGCTATGCTACTCTGGATGATGGATCCCAGTGCACTGCCCGTCCAGTCATCACTGTTTACAGTCAGTATAGATTGTTTTACTGTACTGTGACCTGCATGAACAGACAATCTTTATATAATAAAGTAATGATTTCACTTCTTGAAAGTGCCACTTTAAATCCTCCGATATATAATTTTAAAAAAAAATTTCATTGATAATCTTGTTTGTTTGGTTTTTTGTTCTTGTTTTCTTTTAGTTTTTTTTTACAGAAACTCCAGACTTTGTGTCAGTCCCTGACATGGGTCGTGGCCCGATGATGGAGGGCACAGAGTACGATTTGAAATGTGATATCTACAATGTGGCTCCTGTTCAAAAACTCATAGTGAAGTGGTACAGAGGCAATGAAACTGTGCTCACACAGAAATTTAATGGATCTGCTTTGACTCCAGTCAACACATCTTCTACTCTTAGAATCTCCACTCAGAGAGATTATCATGGATTAACTTTTAGATGTGAGGCTGAGCTGCGCCTAGGACCCAAAGGGCCAAAGTTCCCCCCTAATATAATCTCACCACCTTATACTGCTGTTGTTCTCTGTAAGATTTCCACCACCTTACTTCGTGTTTAAACGGCTATTCTATTCTATTCTATTCTATTCTATTCTATTCTATTCTATTATATTGTAAATGGATCTATTTCAATATTTATTCCCAGATAAACCATTCATGGAAGCTTGTCCAGACCACTTCACTGTTGTTGAAAATGCTGTCTTCCACATTGACATGTTACCCTGTCAGCCTGATG
>VUQG01040934.1:0-17038 GCA_015106755.1 Etia nguti | reverse complement strand
TCCTCTTGTCCTCAACAGTGCAGCAGTTGAACCAGAGTGTACCGCAGTAGGTCAGAAGGCTCTCGATGGTGGAGCGGTAGAAGTTAACTAGCAGACTCTGGGGTAGTTGAGCTTAACACAGCTTCCTGAGGAAGTACATCCTTTGTTGTGCTTTTTATACCTGGTGGGAAATGTTTGTGGACCAGGTAAGGTCGGCCGAGATGTGGACTCTGAGGAACTTGAAGCTTTCTACCCTTTCTACCTCCTCCCCATCAATGTAAAGGGTGGAGTGCTCAGATTGCTTTGTTCTTCTGAAGTCGATTACCATCTCCCTGGTCTTGGCTGTGTTCAGATGCAGGTTGTTGTTGTCACACCATTGCTTCAGATGCTGAACCTCTTCTCTGTAGGCTGAATCATAATTGTTGTCAATCAGTCCTATGGTGTTGTCAGCAAATTTTATAATGGTGTTACTGGTATGAATTGGAGAACAGTCATGGGTGAAAAGTGAGTATAAGAGGGGACTGAGGACACACTCCTGTGGGACGCCTATGTTCAGAATGATGGTGGAGGAGGTGTGCTCTCCCATCCTGACGTTCTGGGGTCTGCCGCTCAGGAAGTCCAATATCCAGGTGCACAGTGAGCTGCTGAGTCCTAAGTTGCTTAGTTTTTTAACCAGTTTGTGGGGTTGAACTGTATTGAAGGAGGAGCTCCTCAACTGTATTGGCATGCTTTCTTTAGAAGGAGCTGAGTCTGGGGATGAGGGGGACAACTCGTCCATCACTAAGGCTGAGATCATTGAGGTAGTTAAATAACTCATTGGTGCAGGTCCCCTGGGGTGGATGACATTCAACCTGAGTTCCTTAAGGCTCTAAATGTTGGTGGGCTATCTTGGTTGACACTCTGTCATGTCATGTGGAGATCTGAGGTATTTCCCCTGGATTGGTAGGTAGTAGTTCCCATCTTTAACGAGGGCTCCAAATGGTTTGTTCTCAATCCAAGGGGTCACACGACTCAGCCTCCTTGGGAACGTCTACACCAGGGCACTAGAGAAGAAAGTCGATCTGACAGATTCAGGAGGAAAAACAGTTTTTTTGTCCTGTCCAGAGGAGCTTCGGGTAGACCCTGGACCTGCTGGCAATATTAAATGTCTTCAGTGGCCTGGTATGCCAAAGTGTATCTCAGAATGAGTCTGCAAAGAGGGAGGTTTGGACTTCTCAACTTAGTCTACTGGGAATGCTATCCATCACGATGGCAGATGATGGATGGATGAAAAACCCCCATTGCCTGTTTTCTTGCAATACTAATTTCCAGGTTTTGGGATTTTGGAACTTTGAAAATTAGAAAAAAAAAAAAAAATCATCCCTGCAGCACTACATTATCAAACAACTACCCAGGCATTTTTATCCACCTGTGATAGTGATGGCAGCTCTGTCCAGTTTACTAATTAAACAGTTTACACAGATATAACTTGGCAGCTTCACCAAGAAAGATCTCATCCTCATCTGTCATGGACAGCTCTTTTACTGTGGAAAACAACCATGAAACCCAGGTGCAGTGGATATTTTTCTGTTATTTCTTCTGTAAAAAATAAACACTTAATAAATGTAATATTTGCTGACGATAAAGTTAAAAACAACAAAATCTTGTTGTAGTTCTAAACCTGCTCGGTGAAAATCAACAGCTACCGGTTAGATTGTCATAAAATGTTTTTAGTGTCTAAAAATATGTTAACTATTTAAAAAAAATCTTTATCAAAAAAGACAGTTTTTGCAGGAAGCTTTCTCTTGTCATAGAAGTTGTTACTTCTGTCTCTTGGACTGTAAACTCAGAATTCCCAGCAAAGGTGCCCTTGGACAGAATTGGATAAACAGGAGTCAGCAGCTCCAGCCAGCTCCCACAAGCAAATCTGTCCATTTCACTTCAGTCACCTCTTCCTCAATGAACAGAACAAAACAGCAAGTGTGGGTGTATCTCACTACAGGTGGCAAACTTTAAGTGACTGTTCTTCTGCTCTGACAAAAATAGATCTACTGAAGCACAGAAAAGGCTAATAAGGTGTCAGCAGCACATCACGATGAGAAGACACATCAGTGAAGACTATCTCTCAATTACTGCTGGTATCTGTTCCAAGCCCAGGCACACACACACACAAAGTTGGAGAGCACAAAAATACAATGAAACACAGACTCACAACAGAAACACAAACATCTCCCAAAGCCCCTTACTGCAACAAAACAGCTTCTCATTCAATCCATGGATAAGTATAAGCTCTTTATCTGCCTCATTTTCTTACATACACACACACACATATGCACACGAAAACAGACCCACACACAGACAAAACGCACAAGACACAGCTCAAGGTTTGACACAAACAGCCGGAGGAGCTGTGCGGGGGCTGCTGGATGAATACCAAAAGAGCTCAGAGCCTGACTCTTAACTTTACTTGACTACTCACAAGTACAAAATAATGACCAGACCTCCTGCTGGAGCTGCACGGGAAGCTGTCAAAATAAAGATGCAAAATGAGGGCTTGATGTGTGAAGCGATTTCTTCCACAAGACAAGAGGGAGTGTCTGGATAATAAGAGAGTTAATCTCCCATTGAGTTTAAGGTGCCACGATGCTCCACAGCAGTCACCTCGCTCACGTGGAAAAAGAAAGCGGTGTTAACTCCTCAGTTGCCTATGAAAATTATTATTATTGTTACTTTATTATTACCTCTTCTTTTAGATAATCTGGGGATCTTATGGGAACTTTACAATCCCATAATTGAGTAATCAAAGGTGGTGTAAAAAAAAAAAAAATCTCCTACAATATTCTTAAATGCTGGAAAGTTAATTTAGAGCTCAGTTATTTGCTTCCTATGTGATTTTTTTTTTTTTTTTGCATGAAGCAGGGTAAAATATCTAAAAAAACCAATACATCATGCCACGATTTAAAGTAACAAATCCATTGGCATATATCAGTTGGGAAAGGGTTATAAAGTAATTTCTAAGTCTTTGGGATTCCAGTCAACCACAGAGACAGCCATAATTCACAATTCACATGGAGAAAACGTTGATCAGTAGTGAACTTTCCCAGGAGTAGCTGACCTACCAAATGTACTCCAAGAGTGCATCAATGACTTTAACAGGAGGTTACAAAAGAACTCAGAACAACATCTAAAGAGCCGCAGGCCTCATTTGGTCAGTGTTCAGATTCAACAATAGGAAAGAGACGGGACAAAAATGGCAACCATGGGATAAATATCTGTTACACCTCATTGCACACATTTCCAAAAACCACCTTGATGATCCCCGTGACTTTTGGGAAAATATTCTGTGGACCCATGAGACAGAAGATAAATTTCAGGAAGGTTTGAGTCCTCATATATCAGATGTAAAACACGGTATTTCGGAAAAAGAACATCAACAGCCAAATGGTGGTGGTAGAGTGATGGTCTGGGGCTACTTTGCAGCTTCAGGACCTGGGCGACTTTATGTTGGTGATGAATCCATGAATTCTGCATCTTTACCAGAAAATCCTGAAGGAGGATGTCTGGCCATGCCCTTCAGGTTATGCTCTGAAGCTCAAGCGCACTTGGGCTATGCAGCAGGACAATCACCCAAAACACATAACAAAACAAGACAAAATATAGGTTTAGAAATGTTGTAGATGAAGTCTGGACTTAAATCAGACTGAGATGGTGACCAATGGCATGACCAACAAACCATTCATGCTCAAAAGCCCTCAGATCTGGCTGAAGATTAAAGGGGCAATAACTTCTTTCAATTAATAGACAAAATAATCATTTAAAATTTGTCTCATTATCTGAAAGGTGAAAGTTGATCAGGAACACTGTATTTAGTGCCTGAACCTTAGTACTTAATACAAGCCAATTAGTTTATAGCAGTCGCCTCAAAGTGCTTCATATTGTAAGGTGAAGTCCCTACAATAATACACAGAAAACCCAAAGAATCAGATGGCCCTCTAGAGCAGGGGTGTCAAACTCATTTTACATCACAGGCTACATAAGGCTCACTTTGACCTTAAGTGGGCCGGACCAATGAAACTCCCCTTTCTGTCAGTTACATATTTAACTGTTTTTCTACATGATACAGAAAAAACTGCTGTGACAAAGAAGGAAATCTACCAGTGTGACTGTTTGGACTTAAATTGTAAGAAATAAATGTGTAAGACTGCAGAAAAAGGAATTTCTGTAGTAGAAAATGAAAAGATTTTGTTTAATCATTTAATATTTATTGCTTAATTACTTAGTGTAGTATGAATGGACACAAGGGAGGTTTTGATCAGTAGGAAAAGCTGTAAGACTTGTGAAAATAAAGTTAAAAGTCTAAAATTTGTGCTTGTGCTTGTTTGTGGTGAGCAGCAGATCAAACAAGTTAAGAATCATAAATGTTTTCAACATTCAGACCTGTGAGGCTCATTCAGACATTCAAACATGACTCTGTGCTACAAGCAGGCATTTCTGCACCTCTGCCATTCAAAAACACTTTGTAATGTAATATTTATGTAATATTCAATACTGAACCGTAATTTTTGTGTTTTCGAAGAAGCAATTTTTATTCAGTGTTTTCATAAAAGCCTTATTTTCATGCATTTACTAGTACTATTGAGAACACATGAGGTTTCAGGCCTGGACAAGTTGGAAACCTTTTATCATTCGCAAAGGAAAATGGCTGAAAATAAAAACAGGTGTTACTTTAGCCAGCTCCTAATTTTTATAAATTCTGCGCTCACCTTTATAGTTTAGAATATCATTGAAATGCAGCCACATGTGGCTCATACTGGGTTTTCTTCACCTTATCCCGACACACTTGCATTTAAATCCATCTCCCCATCTCTCTGTGTACCTGACCTGTAACACTATACTTGTTGTCTTGGAATGCACCCTTTCTTCTTTTACATAATGGTACGTTCCTGGTCTGTCTTTGCATTTGATTGGGCTGCATGGTGTGCCTATAAAATTAAAGTACCACCCCTGCCTGTGTAGACTCTCAGCAGGGCTGAAGATTCAGCTCTCACATACTGACGGGCCATTAATAACTGATATATGAAATCTCTGATATAATTGTATTGCGAGCCATATGTGGCCTGCGGGCCGTATGTTTGACCCCTCTGCTCTAGAGCAGATAGCAGCTATACAAGCAGGATCTAACAAAATTCACTGGGTGTCATTGTACTACAGAAAGTCCACGAAGTGTGATGAAATACTTCCATGCATAACAAGTGGACCTGGAATGGATCTCTGTGGCACACCTTATTAGTGAGATTAGATCGTTTCGCATCGAAAAGAGGTCGATGTTTGTTGTTCTTAGTGAAATACCTGAACAAGTATTGGTTAAATGATAACTTTCAGTACTACTGAAAAGTACACACTGACAGCAGGATGGCAATTTTGACACACATTGTCTCTGTGACAGTAAGACAAAGAGGGCTCAGTCTCTGATGTGAAAGCCGTAAAAGTTCATTTTAAAAAGTTGTCTGTTTTCCTTCTGCCTGAGTAAGTTGCAAACAGACATCTGTTCTTGAACACTGTGTCATCGACACCCACTTGTAACACTCAGTGGGAGTTCTGTCATTCTGCCTTTCATTATGTTGATTCATCTTCTGCTGTGTTTGATGTGCCGCGGTATCACGCAGTGTTTCAAATACAAGACTGCAGACGGTTACAAACTTCTAATCAATAATTTAAAGCCCCCTCATGGACTAAAAGTACATGCGCTGGTACAGTGAAGAAGCTTGATTGAGAAATCCAGCACAGCCTGTTTGCTGAAACTCCATAAGCGCCGTTCCATGGCTGCTTTTACTCCATTATCACAAGTGGCAACGATTTCTGAATTGGGAAGAAAAAAAAAGAAAAAAAGAGAGAAACTAACAGAGTTGTTGAGTCATAACGTTTGAGCACAGAGCCATGATGGGATTAGATTGCTCCTGCAGGTTTGGCCTTTGTTTGAGGTACCTCAGTGTAAGCTATTGTTCAGATGGAGGGTTTGCGGGGAAAAGTGATTGCACTCAACTTTATCCGTCTGCTTCAAGCTGTTTAGCGCACCTGTGCTGGATGAATCACCATTTTTCAAAACTGACTTTGGTTTGAACCAATCCTCTGAAGCATTCAGCGATCACAGCCCGCAGAGCTGCTACTTCACCCCTCAGCCCTCATCGCCAGTAACACAAAATACTCATCCCTTATACAGTTCACTTCAATTAACTCTAGCGCAAAGTGATATCAAAGGATGCAGTGTGGCGTGGTGAAAAACTGAGTGCAGAAAATGTCATGATGCCTACAGCTGTTCTGTGCAGAGAAGCAGAAACACTGAATGATGGACTGACGTGAGACGTCACTTCTGTGTTTTAAAGTGACAAGCATGATTTTACAGGCAGCGCATTATGAAATTGCTGATGTAATCTTCCAAACATGACTGCAGATTAACAAAAGAAAGGCAGAAGAAGTTCTCCAGATAAACACTATTTCCACTGAATCCCCTGGAGTTAATATGCCTTTCTTCTTGTAGTCAGTTTGCATTAATTGTTGCCTCTTTGTGGTCATTTTGGTGTTGTTTTTCATAGTTTTGTAATCACTATGACTTTGTGCCTATTTTGTTTTTTGGTCATCATTGTGCATTTTTTTTGGATTTGCGAACTTCTTTGGCATCATGTCATTTTGTATCTGTTTCTGTCATGGTAGACCATGTGTGAGTGAGTGAGGATCCAGGCGCGGACACAAAACTGAACTTTAAATGAAAGGCGAGCCTTTATTGTGGCTGATACAAAGGTAAATAAAACAGCAGGGACCATGGCTAACCTAAACTAAACCTAAACTGGAGAAACTAAGAACAGCGAAAACTATGACGACTGTGACAACTATGAACAAGACTTGTGCTGGAACATGAAGGAACTATGAAATATATATTAGAACAAACAACATGAACTGCACAGAGTCTTGAAAAACCACTTGACATGACCTGAGGGAAGAAACACAGACGACACAACACAGACACAAAGAAACACGGGGCTTAAATACACTGACGAAGTCGTCAAGGAATAGAACACAGAAGGAAGACACAGCTGGGAGAGATTAGGGCTAACGAGAAAGGGGGAGCGAAGCAAGACACACTGACATAAGACATAACCCTTCAAAATAAAACAGGAAACAATTCACAAAGACACAGGACTAAAGCTATACTAAACATGAGGGTACAAGAACAAAATCCTTAACTGAAACATAGACTAAGAATAATAAAAACTGAAACATAGACTAAGAATAATAAAAACTGAAACATAGACTAAGAATAATAGTAATAATCAACAAGACACAACAAGACACAACAAGAGATTAAGAATAACCCATAATACAAAATCAGACAAAAACATAAGAACTCAGAATGCTGGGTTAGAATGACCCAGAACCGTGACAGTTTCCCTCTGCAGCAGCCGAAACAATTTTGAACATTTTAGACTCATTTTTGTTTGATTTTTTTAAGTCCTTTTCTGGTTGTGCTACAGTTTTTTGTGACTGTGTTTAATTTTGGTTCCTTTATGCCCTTTTGTTGGTTATTTTTGTAATTTATAGTTTTTTGTGGCAATTTCTTGTCTCATTGTAGCTGCTATATATAGTTTTTGCAATAATTTTGCATAGCATTGCAATCATTTTATGGCCAATTTGTGAAGCTTTTGATTATCATGTCCATTATTATTTAATGGATTTTTTGGGTTATTTTGTAATTTTTTCCTGTTGTGGGCATTTTGCACCTCATTTGACTTATATCTTTTTCTGGTCAATTTATTTCTCTTTGGCATCAATTTAAGTCACATGTTCATCATTTTGTGGCCAGTTTGCACCACTAGATGATTGTGTAATCAGTTAGGGTGATTGCATATTTTGGGTGATAATTTTTTTAGCAGATCATTTTTTTGTTCACACCTTGGGTGTATGTATGTCTGCTGATCATATTTAGATTTTTCTAAATTAATTATGCCATCTTTTGGCTGATTGGAATAATAATGGTTTTACATATTATTTTATATAAAAATAATTTCAATTTTCCCCTTTTTTTTTTGCCATTTTGTGTTTTATTTTGATCAATTTGTTTCTGTTTTGGACATACTGTATTGAATTCCCATCTTTTTAATGCCTATGTGGCTACATTTTGTCAGTTTTCTTTCTTCATTTTGTCTCTCAGTGGTTTCGGGGGGCTATTCTGTATCAATGTGGGCATTTTGCACCTCATTTTGTGCAATTTGCTTTTCTTTTTTGCCATCTAATATTACACTTTGGTGGCTTTGTATCCCACTGCTGCTGGTTTTGCACCTTTTTATTTATTTTTTATGGCATTTCACTTGTTGGGGTTGTTTTGCATCATTTGGTGGATCACATATGTTGTATGCTTTGCCAGTCTTTTGCGTTACATGATAGTCAGTTTGTGACACAGTTTGATTCTGGATTGTTTTTAGGCCGTATCCCATTCCTTTGTGGGCATATTTTTCTGGTTTGCTTGCATCATAGATCAATCATAGATCTTTGTTTGCTCTGCTTACATCTCTTCATGGAAAGTCATTGTGTTCTTCATGCATCTTAGTTTGGTTGTTTTGAATCAGTTTTTGCCACTTGTTGGTAACTTGTTGGGTATTTATGTCATTTTGTTCTGGCTCTTAATCATTATATGACGGTTCTTTTTTAATTGATTTTTGTCATGGTTCACTGGGGTTGTTTTGTGACTCTCTGTAATGTTTTGCATGTAAAGACCACAGCCTACTGTGTTACGTCATTATGATTCATGGTTTTTGACCCTACCATATTCAGAACTGCAACAGCACATTTGCAGTGGAAACTTCATCTACAAACACAGAGCGCAGTTCAAAAAGCCTGAATGGAAACAGAAAACTTCAAGGATATTTCCTTCCTTGATGTAAGGGTATTATTTGGTCTTTTATGGACTAAACAATATCACATATTCACAGATGGACAGTGTAAATAGCTCCCATTTGCAAGACTGACTGCCCCAGAGTTTTAGAAAAATAAATAATGAATTTGAATAATAATGAGGAACTTTCCCTCTGGGAGAATCATTGAATGAGTCCTTGACACATTCTTGACACACAAGGATTAAGACAATATTAAAAAATAACAGCAGAAGTCATTTATAAGACCGTCTTCACACGGTGGATATCGGGATGTAATTAGAAGTTTTCTCTGGAACGCAGATCCCTCAGAGGCGCAGCTGTAATCATAACTTATCTAATGACACGTTTCACTGATACATTCAGGCACCAATTTGTGCAGTGGAGCTGAAGAAAAAGCAGGTTTGATTGCTTCGAATGACAGCTCAAACCCTACTGCTTCAGTCTGAGTCACCCCAGATGAGACGCCACAGCAGCGCTGTGACTCAGCAGACTGATCCCTCAGCAGCGATAATCAGCTCAAAGAGTAATCGTGACATTTCTCAGGTGTCAGACGCTCATCTTTTAGTTTTTTTTTTGTTCACTAAAAAAAATATGATGCTGGAGCAGAAAGCAAGAGCACATAGTTTTTATGTGGATTTCTGCATTTGAATTTATTTAAACTTTACTTTTTGAATACAGTAAGGAGTGTTTGCATTTTACTGTTTCTAAAGCACAATTTCTTTATGAGGCAAGACTGTAGCTCCTACATGAAATCACTCACAGCAAGGATTGTTCAGGTTTTTTCCAGTAAACATGATTTCTGAAAAGAGACATTGCCGCTGAGTATATTTTTTGAACTGGATGGCAGGAAGGCACTGCACAGAACTAGCAGGATGAACTGTACAATCCAAACAGATGACAAAACAAAATAAACTCAAATAACTGAGGCCCAAAGAAACAGAAAGGCAAAGGCAGGACACAGGGTTTGAAAAACAGGCAGGATAATGAGGGTGAACAACAAATAACTACAAAGGGGAACATGGAACTATTTATACACTCTGAGGTAAGTGGAGACAAGTGGGAAATAAGATGTAGGTGAGAGTGATCAAGACAATCGGACAAGGAGGAAACAAAACTTGAAGCAATGAACAAGAAAAAACAAGTAAAAACAACCATAAGTGAAACAATGGCTATGTTCCAAAAGTTAGGATGGTGGCTAACTGACTATCTGCATGGCGGCCATAATAATAATGGAAGATTTGAGCCTCCTGTTCAAACCACTTTGTTCATAAGGTGTACAGACTTCCAATAGACCTTGTATTAACTTTTTATTTTTAATTTTACCATGTCTACATGCTAATATTAGATTTAGACTTACAAATTTTCATCTAAAACGTTTTCCTTGTATTGCTTGTCTACATTTTTTAAACTGTGAAGGGTCATGAAGTAACTTTCTATTTGATTTTCTGTCCCAGTCCGTCCTCTAACTCTACCTGCTGCAGCCTAAACTGACGGTGAAATAACTGCACATTATTCAGTCTGAGCAGCTGCCTCCTCAGCACTCTGCCATCTCCAGAGACATCAGTTTGCACAGCCAAACGATACGAGCCATAAAACCAAAGGGACGGGGATGCGAGGCGGCGCCGTCAGTAAATGTTCTGTACGATTTCCCTCCAGGCGTCCTGCAACTCTGCAGAGAGGTGAATCAGTGAAATGACCAGTTTCTATGGTAATTCTTCGACATTTGTCTCTGATGGAATGGGGCTGTGGTGTTTTCTGTCACAGAGGTCCGTTTACACAGGTGCCTGATTGCACTTCACATGGGCCTCAGCCATTTTATACAGAGAACATTGGATTGTTTCTCAGCTGGGAAGTTTTCCAAACTTTTCTTGGACTGAAATCAACAGAGTAAGCAGTCAGACCTGAAGCTACGCTTATACCTGCTTGTCCTGTTTATTTCTTCAGTTTCACTTCTGAAGTGAATGCAGGTCCAATATCAAGCACTAAATGCATACCCTGACCCTTTTCTGTACCATTATTATTTGTTTTTCTTTTTTTCTTTCTGTAATTCTCTTGCTTCAAACTTCAAACTAATATGCTTGTTTTCCTCTCCAGGTTTTTGGGAAGTAGTACAAACGTAAGAAGAAACCTTTAGTGTTTATGTCCACTCTTCAGGGTACATGAATGTTTGGAAAATTACCAACCTTATAATATCTTCTAATAGAGTTTTACCACATGTATACCACATGCAGTATAAAAACATGGACATCAATATTTGTAGACTGTGGAAAATGTTAGTACAAATGTTGATATGGTGACTTGCTGGATCTTGTTTGGCATTGCCTTGCTGAAATGAGCCAAACATCACTAAAATGTGGCAATTTCCTCCTTTCATAGTCACATGATGTCAGGTGATTTTGAGAGACTGGCTGGCAACACCCTGACACCATATGGTTGGCGAGGGATTGTGGAGATCGCTGACTGTAATGCTGCATGTCCTTTCAACTTGGATTTCCAACTCAGAAAGTAGGAGCAGTCTCACCAATCCTCAAGTAACAATCCAAGATGGCGGCACTGAATATAAACAATAGTAAAACAGTGAGACTTTTAATTTCTAGTGCCACTGTTATGTATTTGAGACTTTTTAAATAAGCCATTCACTGAGCACTGATCAGGCTCTATTTACAATTGTAGTGCAGCTCTGTTTAACTAATCCTGGTTTTCCTGGCTTTTACCACTTTACTACTGGAACTTACTCAACTTGGGAGTGACGTCACCCTCAAGTTCTTAAATCCGACTTCCATTGGATCTTAATAAAAACGCAGCATTAGTTGCAAAGAGGACGACATGCCAAAAACCTCCTTACGATCACTTTGGCCAGATTGCCGTGGTTACCCATGGAAGACGCCAACTTGTCCGTCAACAGCGAGTGGCAGTAAAACTTGTAAAAAGCTTGATGCAAACTGGTAAAGGGAGCCTTTTACCTTAAAGTAAAAGTTGTGTCTCACTGTTGCAACAAACACATTTTAAAAGGCACAACTTTTACTTTGAAGTTGAACAGTACCCTTTTCTAGTTTATATTGGACTTTTTACACCTCAGCTGTAAAAGGCTTATGGGGTATTGTTGTCACCCCACCGGGTGGGTAGGCGTATGGGGGGACGGGTGACACTGACACCAAAGTTTGTGAATGCGGTAAGTCAATAATGAAGAGACGTAAGAGATTTACATTGATACCATACAGAAGATGCATCTACTACAAATCTCGGACAAGTTTGAATCTCAGTGACCTCGACCTCAAAGTAAGAGTAAGTTTTCAGAAAATCTTGTAAATGCGATAACTTGAAAAGAAGGTGACATAGGATTCTGTGTCTGCTAGGAGGCTGAAGCAGTTGTCAGTATTTTTCAAGATATACTACTGCTTGGTGCGTAATAAAAATAGTCTAAGTATTGTTGGTAATTTAGTGCTTTCATTGCTATCTACAGGTGACTGTGGTAATCTGCTAGTGAGTAAAGCAATTGCAAGGATGTTTTTAGTGTATACCTCTTTCAGACCAGTTGCACCTTGCAACCTCCAGTACGGACTTTCTAACTGGTCAGGGGACACTTGTTTTCCCCTTGTAACCGGTGTTTTGCAAACACACTCATTGCTCCAGTCGAGAGGTTTCTACATCAAAGTACTGCAGAATCTGTTGGGTTGTGTATCTGTTTTATGTATTTTTTAGCTTGTATTTATTTGCTTTTTTTTTTTTTCATTTTTATCCCTCCATAAAATCTTTATTTATATATTTCTGAATACATATTTAGACAGATTTGGAGGATCATCCTGCAAGGTTATAGGTGCAATCGATTGCCCGCAGATTGATATACCTCAAAAATCAATCCTGTTTTTGACGTCGGCTTAACTAAGTAGTGATGACCTTTAAAGACATTTCTCTGTCCTCCAGAACTTTTTCTGTCGCTCGCCTCATTCGGTCCGCGTTTTCTGACTCAGCCTGAGATCCTATCGTCAGTTTCTCGTGGCTGATCGGACCAAAATTGCACAGACAGCTGCTGCTGCTATGCGCGTATCCAGATAACACATGCTGATACAGATTACTTCTTAATAGCTCCCACAAATGGTCTGTGTAATGCGTATCCAAGGAACATGGTCATTATCTGATTAAATCTAACAGATCATCGGGCTACATTAAATAGAGCTGAGTTAAAAAAACTGAAACTGGAAGGTGATGAGGAGTTTCTTTAAGGTCATCCAGTTTGATTAGAAAAAACCCCTTCATTTAAATTATGAAAGAAATACCTGCTGAATCCAGTGTTTCCTGTGCTGTTGTGCTGAAGACCCAGAAACATTTATCTGACATTATCTTCTTGGCATTTCTTATTAGGAACCGATAAAACACAAAGCCCGGCAGGACAGTAACGATGGATGACACATGACAAAGTGTGTGTCAAAGGTCACAGGTCAAGTCTGTGACGTCAGGGCAGCGGCCACCTCATCCCCACCCCCAAGAAAAGATGAATACACATCTGTATGTTTCTTTCTTCATTTATCTCCTTGGCATGACCTTTGTTGAGTCAAACTTTTTATGATTGCTTGCAGAGATCGCAGTGAGAGAAAATGCCACTGTGTGATGTACAAGACTGTGCTGTTTGTTTGGTGTATGACTTTCTGTAGGTATTCATCACATCTGCCCTTGAGGATTGTTTGGTCAATAACTAGCTCCATATCCCTTTCATTTCGTGAAAAATCTGCACCTCAGATCTTTTATTTAAGCCTCTATGAGCCCAGTATTAAAGAAAAATAACAACATTGGTTCAAAGCAAAAAAAGAAAAACATCTCTTTCTCATTCCCAGTGCAACACACAGGTTTATTTCATCAGCAGCACTTTCAACAAATCTGTCCTGAAGCTTGGATCCCGTGACGTACCAGGTGGGACTCCCAAGTTACGAAGATACCAACATATTTGCTACAGTATGTTAAGGTGTAATGGCAGAAAGACTGAAGTGTTTTTATACCCATTCACAGTCCCCGAACATAACATAAAATGTGTCCTTTGACGTTGATGCCATTAAACATCAGACATAGCCAGAATGAGCCCCGTCGCACTCCTAAATCATCACATATTGCAGCTTTGTAAGGACCCCTTGGAGCCTTATGGTTACTCACTGGGTAGCCTTAAATGTTAGTCATTGTCATGGGTTTCATGTTGTAAGGTGGCGTATTTGAATGTTTCTGTGCGTCAGCTTTTATCTGCTGCTCCATAGACCGTGTTCATCTTCAACTTTGATCAATGTGAAGATACATGATAAATACTCAGCTTTTAACTGGCTCTTCTCATGTCAACAAGAAAGACATTAATACTGATGCTGATGAAGAATATATGTGTGTGTGTGTGTTCGATTGCTTTGTCCTTGATGTTCCCTCTTCAAACACTCATAATACATTTCATGTGCATGCTTGTGGGTTAATCTCTTGTGTGGTTTGAGTCATGTGTGTGTGAGTGTGTGAATAGCCCATCAACCAAAGGTCGTCTGAAAGTGAATGCTGATTAGTGACAGATCGTTGCTGAGGACATGGCAACCACAAGTTTGAGAGGTGGGTGGACTGTAAAACATAGACACACACACACATGCACACACACGCACAGGCCTGTGATGAGGTCAGTGTCCTTTTTTTGTCTTGTTACATGTAAATTAGTCAAAGGGCTTCTGCTCTTTCCTGTTCATGTTGCTATCCGTCTAATTGTGTTTGGCCTATTTATTTAACACTGTATGTGAACGATTCAGCTGTAGGAAGCAAAAGATTACAAACAGTCTAATTAAAATTGGCTACAACCAAATAAGTTCACACTTTTGTCTACTTTTCTCATCCCAGCTGCAACAAAAGTAGAATTAAATTTGTCACTGATGATGTTTTTAGTACAATTTCGAGGTTTTAGTGTCTAAATCTAAGTGACAAACCAAATTTTTTGCGTTTTTATAGGAATGCGACAGACTGGCGAACAGTCCAGGGTGTAACCTGCCTCTTGCCCAATGATAGATGGGATAGGCTTCCCTAGCCCCCTCCCCCACAACTCTGATAAGGATAAGTGAAAGAGAATGGATGTGCGCATGATTGCACACTATTCATTTCCACAGCACCACATCTTCCCATCCCCCTCATCCCAATAGAAACCAATAAGGTCATTCCAAATACCTCCTCTTCTTTTGCTTGTTTTGTTTTGATCCCTGTTAAAGAGCAAGAACCTCAGATGTATTTCTGAGTTTAAATTGTGGAATGACATGGGTTCATTTGTGGTCTTCAAAAGAAAGCTCTACAAATACATTATTGAGGGTTACATGTAAGAATATTGTTGCCTATCTTTTTGTTGGTGTTATTTCCTTTTTACTTGGAAGGTAGGGAACCTTTAATGATAAGAATATAGGCCAGGCATAAATATAAGCATTGCTTCAGTCTGAGCCTCTCTGCTACCCCGACCCAGACAAGCAATAGAAAATGGATAAGACTGATGGCTGGAAGGATGAATCCCTGTTAAAAGGTCCCTATTGTAAATTCCAGTCTTTAAAAACAGCATAAAACCCTGTCTTTCATGCACTGAAAGTCTGTCTGTTGCATCTTGCTTCTCCTCTTCTCGACATTTTCACCTTTTTTTTAGGTCCTTATTGTAAATTCCAGTCTTTAAAATTAGTGTAAAACCATCCAAAATTAACTAAAGCTGCAACAGAGTGTAAAAAATTAGTAGCTATGACTTTATGCTCAAAATGTATTGTGTTGCAGAGTTATCAAGTCAAGCTGAAGGAGGGTCAAGCTTTGTGTAATACCTCTTTAAACCACATGGGGGCGCAGTGAGTAAATATAACTATATTTCATTACTCATTCATATTTACAGTTAAGGCCTGCCAAAAGGAGAAGCCTCTTACAGATGTACTAAATGTTAAAATCAGAAAACTGAGAACATTTCAACAGATCAAGTGGTATTTTTGGTAAAATTGAAGAGGGTAATTACTTTTTAAGCTAATGCTGTTGAAGGTTGCTCACTGAAGCAGACAGACTGTGAAAACAAAAGATGACATATTAGGTGGATCATCATCATTTTGTGCTCCACGGTTTTCAAAGGAGGATCAACGGCAGGCTGAATGATTTTTTACAAGCAGTAACTAGTGATCAGTAACAACAAAACAATAATGAATCAATCTAGAATGATACCCTTCCACAGCCACCAACAAATATTGACTGTGTGATTGATTTAAAAATAAATAAATCAGCAAACAGTATGTGTTCTGGGTTTTAATCTCTGCATTAAAACTGGCCAGTCATGTGTAAGCTTTGTTAAATTTTATTTGTGCATCTTACTGTAAATATTAGAAGTAACTAAGTAACAAAAATCAAAATGGAATCCTGAACTTATTTAAATTTAATCCTTAACTTTCCTGAACCAACTAAAACTAAGTGGATAGCGTTACCTTAGAGATAGAGATTTAGATTCATCTCCTTGACCTTCTTTGCTGCTGTTGGTAACAAAAATGGTACATTACAAATTTTGGTACATTTCTCTCCTCAGAAATACAATCTTGTCATCTACATCAGCTGCATAAAGATAGCAAATAGCCCAACAGGTTGCATGAAGTTAAGAAGTCATGTGTTGAGCAATGAAAATCACTTTTAATCAACAGTAGGAGAGGAAACGTTATCATCATGAGCAAGTTAACCTCCTCTTAGGGCCTGGCTCAAACATTCATTGATGTGCTTGTTTTGACCTTAACTATAAATGACATTTCATTGTTTTAACAAGCAAGAGTGTTGTTTCTTATGATTCTGACATTTTATAAAAATAAAATAATTTGGAGAAAAAAGCCAATCCCCCCCACCTCAAACTGAGCAATTTAGTTGTTTAACACACCAACAATTTAAATTGAACACCACTATTGAGGATTCCACAGTGGAAGTGATCAGTGCACACCGCACCATCAATGGTTGATGGCTAGTGGACATTTCAGGCTCCAGTTCCCTACGTAACCCTCTGATGTATTTAGTACCGTGTCATATGTGCAGAGAAGTACACACCCCCATCACCATCAACGGCGCTGCTGTGGAGAGAGTGAGCAGCTTCCGGTTCCTTGGTGTACATCTGGCTGAGGATCTTACGTGGTCAAGACACATAAATAAAACAGTGA
>VUQG01040933.1:0-10748 GCA_015106755.1 Etia nguti | reverse complement strand
AAGTGTGATTTTATCGTGGTGGAAGCAAAACAGCAAAAGTAAGAGGGAATTAATGACAACATTTATCGAATGTGAAGCGTAGTTTGGATCTTCTTTTGCTGCTGGTTCAGTGAATTTTGGTTGGAGAGACAAAACCTGCAGCTCAGAATCTAGCGCTAAAAAGATGTAAACACAAAGCGCGGACCCGCTGACGTATCAGAATCAGTGAGCTGTCAGCTTTCAGCCCCGACGGCGTGTCCGTGTACGTGCCATTCGGTGAGAAAGCCGAGAAAGAGAAAGCCGATTCTGATGCTTCGGGTCCGCGCTCTGTGTTTACGTCTTTGTGTGGAATCCGTTTACCTGCTCTCATTTACTGTTTGGTGGTTGTTGAAATAGTTTTGTGAGCTTTAACCTGAGATTCTGGCGTTTCTGGCAAAATACATTTATATTTAAAAGTCAATTCAGGATTTAATGAATCCATATCGCTTTATTCAAGCTACTCACTTCTCTCTATCCACCTGCACTTTCAAACGTACACACGAAGGACTACAGGAATATCTGGACCACGGCCAATCAGAGAGGTCCCGCCCCTGACTATCTCTGATTGGTTTAGACCACGATAGGGGCATAATGTGTGTCTGTTGTTGACCAAACAGAGACTTTCAGAATTGCGGAAATGTTTTTTTTTTTTCTTTTTTTTTTACTGGAATAGCTGGTTCCACCGGTGCTACCCAGGATTTTTTTTAGTCGCACCATTGAGAAATTTGGTCGCATTTGCGACCAAATTGGTCGCACTCTAGAGCCCTGATCAGTGTTATTTACTTCACCTGTCATTGGTCAGGATGTTATGCCTTATCAGTGTATATGTGTGTTTGGTGTAGCAGCCATTTAGGAAGATGGTTCTCCATAAAATTAAGTTCAAGGTCCAATGACAGTACAGTAATTGTTAAATAGTAATGGGTATTTGGTGCAACTGTAAAGCTCTGAGTTCCAGTGCTGTCTAACTCTATAATGGTTGTAGCGCGCATGACAAAATGATAACTGGTGCTTTAACCACACTTCTGTTACAGTATATTTAGTAGGGATGCAATCCACTGATACACTGCAATCAGTAAAGGCGTATCTACCTGCTTTTCTTTCTGTCTCTCACACAGATGCAGACATGGAGTAACACACAGCTGAGAACACAACAAGCACCAGTCCCTGATGCTTAACATACAAAGAGTAACTATACTGTGGCTCTAGAGCGGTTTTGCATGCAGTGAATTCCAATGTACGCCCCACAGAACAGTAGTAAGAAGACCTGAGATCTGCAGAGGGCTGCACTGTTGTTCTGTCTATATTTAGGTAGGTCTGTCACCTTCACTGAATCCAATCTGCTGCAAAAACCTAGTTATACAATTTACATTAAGAGAAGAGAAGAGAAGAGAAGTTTTCCTCGTGGTTTCCATGTGGCAATTTAAACCCAGGCGTCTGTCTGCTCTGCATATGGAACCAATTTGAAATGTGAAACTATAGGGACTCCTTGAAAGAAGGATGACTGCCAATCGGATGATAGAAAAACAAGTATTTAAATGCCAACCAAGCTCTTTTCAAATTTTGTATCAAAATATATCAGGTTACACTGTGTATTCTGGTCCCGTATATCTCGTCTCAGAGAGTTTCAGGCTGTGTGCATCTTTTTTCCTTTCAAAGTTTACATTTGCTGTGACTGTAACTTACAGGAGAGATTAATGGCAGTTACATGATTGGATTATCTGTCTGTTAGGAAGCTTAAACAAAAAGTTATTAATGGATTTGCATCAAAATTTTACCAGAGGTGGGCCAAGCTGATACAGGAGCTGGATCTAAGAATCTAAGGATTCTTACCCGCTGCGAGATAGGGAAAAAACAGACATACCAAACTAATATAAGTACAAGAATCACTCCGAGAGCACAAACCTCAATTAAGACATCTTACTCTCTGGGCAGTATTTACTTTTAAGGGTATAGTATTGTATTTTATATATATTCATTTTATTTTCATATAAATATACTTTAAAAAGTTTATCGTGAAGTGAAAACAAGCGCAAAGTGAAGCTTTTGTTGTTTTATTCTGTTAAAACCTATTTTAATATACCTGACAATTTTGACCATGAATATTTTTTAGATTTTTTTCCTTATTTATGTGTATATGGCACATGTGTAGCATTCATTTTACTGTAATGTAAAATTTGTTTACATGTATAGTAATAAATATCACGTGAAAAAAAGTTCTTGACCACAAGTTTATTTTGTTTTCCAAACAAAATGAATACTTAAATTGTCATGTCATCAAAGTTTGAAACTGATCAACAAAACTTCCTGAAGCCTAATGCCTCAGTCACTCAAGCCTACAGTGTAGTCTACAACTAATGCAGTATTCATTGTTACAACACTTGCCTAGCTTTTAAGAGAATCTTTTTTGCTGGTAGGATCATTATACCAGTGACTGCATAATTATTATAATTATCATCCATGAGCACAACTCCTAAGTAGCCAAATACCTTTTTATGTATGGTGAATTCTCCATGTTTTGCTTTGCTATACAGTATCTTTTACAGAATTAAATTTTATAAAATACAACTTATGATTAAAGAAATCTGAAAGGTTGTAAAAACTAGGCTCACTTCTAATGACTACAACATACATTTTGACAAAAAATTACAGTTAGATTGTTGCTTCCAGCTGTTCTGAGAAGTCTTCTCTTAATTTATTGAAAACCTGCTGCGTCACAAACGCAGAATCCATCCAAAAAGTAGCACATCAGTAGTAAGTGATGATGAATTATCTCTAATATGGGGACAAGATCAATAAGGAGCTAATGACATTGTGCACTTATGTTAGATAAGTAAGCTGTCACACAGAGTCACAGTTTATTACCTCAATAGTTAATTTATCCAGTTAATTTGTATACATGAATTCTCTCTAATTATCTAAGTAGCTGCACAAATATTGCTGCCTTGATAAGAGCATTCTCACCTCACGCATTACATGTCATTAGATCAGCGGTTCCCAAAGTTGGGGGCACAGTGCCATTGAGGGGGGGTGCGGTATGAATAAAAAATTTTAAAAAAGAATGCTTGGACACTGCTAGCATAATGGACAGGTTTTTGACAGGGCTCCCACACAAACGCAAAGCAGAGGATGACGCATTGTCAAATATGCATCCAAACCAACTTCCTTCCAAGCCAAAGACTAGAAAATATGATGAAGGATATCTTGCCTTTGGTTTCACCTGCATACCGGTGGTGCCAAGGTAGGTATCCTCGGCAGAATTTGTTTCCGCTGCATCAGGAGCACGCACTGGGCTGTCCAAATCACGGACCAACAGTATCCCACATTCCTGATTTTTAGTTCACAAACACTTTTTATAATGAAATTTTAGAGATGTTAGCTCTTTATACAGTAAAATTACAGTGGGATACAAATAATATCAGGCTGATCCTGCCACAATTTGTTCCCCCAGTTCAAATCACGGACAAACAGTATCACACAGTTGTTTATGTTTTTAAACCCATTTTGCACAGAGAGACATTTTTTGAAAAATGTATTGATAGCAGCGTTTAATATTCTTACATAGTTGAAGAAAAAAAACCCGCTGCTTTCCCTCAACCTGTCTGTCAGGTTATGTGTTCCACTTCCACCCAAAAGAGAATGCACTTCTCAGTGGTCACAACTTACGGTCAATGAAAAATGCATGTGTGCAAGACCAACAGCACCATCTGCACCAGGTTTCCTTCATTAGTCACCAAGAAATTTATAACTTCAAACAGCATGTGCTGAGAGAAAAACATAGCAGAAGAAAGACCACAAAAGAAAGCAGAAGAACGAGCACTCTTGAAGAGTCATCCAACAATGTCCTTGTTTTATGTTTTTAAAAAAATAAACCACAGCTGCATTTCAGTTAAAACACCACCGTGTAGCCATTTCAGTTGTGCAAAGAACATTTTTCATATCTATATGCTGGTGTGTACTCATTTACAAATTCTTGCACTTTATCAGTGCACAAAATTCAGTTTTAGACTGCTTTACAATGAACCAGGACCATGCACAAAATATAAACTGGCAATTAAATGAAAGAAAAAACATCTGCAGCTGAAACCAACACACAGCAGAGTGTGTTTAAGGCAGAATTACAGCAACAGGGGCTGAGAAAGGAAGGGAGCAGCTGACAGCAGTAATCACACACATACACGAGGGCCTGCTTAGCTGTCTGTTGTGTATGTGGTCTTTAAATATGCAAACTTTCATTACACTACTTTTACATGGCAGTGTCCTTATTATTTATGGAGTGAGGAGCTCTGCTCACCAAGATTCCATTTTAGAATGCTGGTGTGAGACTGGTGCTCTGCAATGCACAAAAAGTCCACATTTGGGACCTATAACTATATATTTTTTCCACTACTAGTTATAAACTCATTTAATAACATGCCAAATATGTGGTGGGCTGTACTATGAACTCTCTGAAACAAACCGCTGGATCTGCCTACTCAGCACTTGGCTGAAAACTTTCAAAGTGTTCCGTCTTGTCTCAGACTGTAAGGCTGAAGGGGAAACTGCAGGAAGACAAAAGAAGACTCTCACCATGGTGCGTGTCGCTGGTCGAGCGCATTACCCTTATCTCATTTATGGCACAGACATCCCCTTTGACTGGAGGCTGCTGAATCTCCACAGAAGCATGAGACAGCCGGTGGTCCTGAAGTTGCAACCGCCACGGGCCAGTCGGACAACAAGTTTTCTAGTCTGAAAACTGCTTGCTTTGCTAACTAAAATCTGTTTTTGCTTCTAATAAGTCATTTTCCAGATATAAGAAACATCACCATGCCCTTAATTTTGTATCTACAAAGTTCAAAAATTAGTCTACGGGGTGTCGCGAGCGCCGTTTTCTCTCCCAGGGGAACGCGCAGCTGTTGCGCGAGCGTCTGGGAAAGGGCTTTTCAAAGTAAAAGCCCTGGTTTTTAAGGAGGGACTGCCTGCTCAGAGTGAAATTTGAGATGATTCCTCCCTGAAAACATAACAACGCGTCTCACAACGCGTCGGCAGAGAGCTTAAGGCAGATATTGACTCGGCCGATAGGAACAAGAAAGGAAGAAGGCAGACTACAATCCCCTGTAACTGCAACAAGAACTGTGACCAGGAACCTGACTGTTACAAAACAAAGCAAGCATGATAACGAGGCTTCTATGGCTCAGTGGGGTTGGGTAAAAAGTAAAAAACCCTATATATATACCAGTCCATTTACAATTTTTATAGTTTTCTTTAAAATTATTAATATTTTAATCCCTAGACATGAAAATTATGAACAGTCTTACATGCTGGTGATCCTCTGTGTGCCACCAAAGCAACAAAAGCCTGTGAGATCTAAAGTCTGTATTACAAAGCAAGACTGCTATCCCTGTGTAGCAGAGAGTACCAGGGCCACAAAGGACTGTTCCTGGTACTGTTCAGGGTGTACCCTGCCTCTCTTATATTAGCACCATTGATAGGCTTCAGGATAAGTGGTTAACTGGATGCATGATTGTAGGTATTGATGAGTTAATGGATGGATGTTCCTGGCCTGCAACACTTTTTAAGTAGGTGCCAAATTATCAACCATGTGAATATCAGAACCCAGGGTTTCCCAAACGTTTATTGCCAAGATAATCATACTCCTTCCACCCTTTTGCCTTCTTCATGTATGCTGGTGCACACATCACATACACACGTACCCAGCAGTAGCGCAGTAAATATAGGTTATAGCAAGATCCCTTACTTCCCATTATGTCTGTAATGACTGAGTAGGTTTGTTGTTTTATGTTTCAAAGTGCTATGTGTTACTCTTTGTTAATATTTAAAATATTTATAGTTTTCAAAGCTATTAGTAAGGTTGTTGTTAGGTTTTTTCTTCACATTTTTTTTTCATGTTTTCTGTATTTCATTTTTTTAAATGCAGTTTGCACTAATGTGTTAAAATTATTGCATTAGTGAATTTTATTGTGAATTCAACTGTGACTGAAAGAATTATATAGTTTCATTGGTCCACTCAGCCGCAGACTGTACAAAATGTTGACGAGGGGTGTAAAGGATAGGTGTTTGTGAAGGTACTGACACTGAAAACATGATCAATAACTTTGTGACTGCAGATTTGAGGAATGAGAAGGCACAAAGTTTAACCTTGAAAGAGTTACTGTCAGGAGGGAAATACAAAGCTATAACAAAGTGTATGAACTAAACCTGCTAACTGAACAGGGGTTTTTTTTTCACCAAACCCCAAGTTTCTCTCTTGCTAAGATCCGTATTGACATGCATTTATATTTAAATTCATACTTATATTCAGTTAAATCAGGCAGAACAAGAATCAAATACTCACCAGAATTAAAAGTAAAGGGTTTTAAATCCTGATTGAAAAACCTCAGTGATATCTTGCTTTTCCAAAAAAGACTTCAACTGAGTGAACTGAATGAACAATCTTCTGTAAAATTTTTTGAAAGTAATGACAGCTTAGAAATAGGCCTAAAATTAGCTAACACAGTTTGATCAAGACCAGATTTCTTAATTAAACGTTGCACAACTGTAGTTTTTAAGTTTCCAGGGACTACACCAGAAGACCAACTACTATTAATGATGGCAAAAACTGAGTGCCCTATACTGGGAAAAACCTCTTTAAAAATTGAGGAGGAACAACATCATGCAGAGGACCTGAGGCCTTAATGTGATGAACAACATCCTCTAAGAACACAGAGACAGACACAGGCTCAAACTTGTTAAAAACAGCAGAACAAAGGACCCAGGATGAGAGGTCAAAAACAGGGGTTGAAATGAGAGCCCTGGTGGTGACAACCTTATCAATAAAAAAAGGGAAGGTTCCAAAATAAAGGCATTATGAATGGAGTCAAGCAGGCGAGAGTTATAACAGTTGGATGCAGTCATCTTTGTCTCGTCTTTTAGCCTGTTTAACAGTATTTGATACAGACGCCAACAATCTTTTAAGATTTGAAAGGACACCTGCAGCTTGTCCTTCTTCCACCTCCGTTCAGCTCTACCATCTGGCTGCATGACTTCTTGCATTGAACCAGGGCTCAGATCTAGCTTTAGGCTGTTTCATTTTTAGTGGAGCCACAGAGTCTAAGATAGTTTCCCAGGAGGAAGTGAACCACGCACTAAGCTCCTCTGGATCCACGGAGTCACCACAGAATAGATTGAAAACAGCAGAGAACTGATCAGCAGTGAAAGAGCTGAACATCTGACATGCTGAACACCGGTGTGAGTTTTGAGTATAGCACAAGACAACCCAACCTCACATGATATAGGCATATGATCACAGTGTCACAAATCTCTAGGTTTGACACGGGCACACCAAACTGTATGAGAAGACAAGATCCAGTGTGTGCCCATTGCCAAGTTTGTGTGTGTTTGACCAAACACAGACTACACCAAATTTAAGGAGTCAATAAGATTTAAAAAGTCCTTCACTAATGATTTATCAAGACAATATTATAAAATCTTCAGTAGCAAGGCCACAATCATAAGAAGAGTCAGCTACAAAGTAAAATAAAAACAAATACAAAGCACTGCTTTTATTTATAGTCCTCTGGTCAGCATCCATGGGCAGTGAACTTTTAACTTATATTCAAATTTTAAATCACAAGCTGATTCAAATGAAAAATCTGAAAGCAGTAATTTGTCATGATAAGATAAATGTTAAAATTAGATTAGTTTTTACTTCCTAATGCATAGCTTTTTAATCATTAGTTTATACAGAGTATCTCTTTTTAAATTTACAGTACGCTGATGAACATTTATTTAAGTAGATCAAAGGATGCTGTGAGATCTGACAGGAGAAGATGATGGTTCAGTTCATCAGCAGGGGCATACATCTTCTGTTAGAAATGACTCATGCCAGGGCTGTGGGTAACGTACTGTGCTAATCTTGTGTAAGGTTGAGGACGACATCTTGTGGTCAACAAGGCTTTTTGTCTTGAAAAAGCCCGGAAATGAAAGTTGGCTTGTCAAAAGAAGAAGAAGAAGTGACTTTCTTCACTTGTTTAGGTTTAAAGTGTGCTTTGCATTCATTCAAACTAAACATAATTCAACAAAATTTCCATAAGCATAGTAGCATTTGTAGTTTTTTCTTTAAACAACACCGAACATTTCAATATTAAAAAGATATTTCCGTTATGTGATTTATCACCTTGAAACAACCATTTATAGATACCATGTTCTAATAATGCACTGTTTTAATCAGGGGTCCTATTAATGGTTACGACATTATTTACCTGTAATGAGTTGTAAGGCAGTATAAAGAAGAGCCCAGGAATAGCCAGACTGTTGAAAATCCTCCACTAACATTATTGTTGCTTTTCTGACAAAGACATATGGAACAACTTATTTGTGCATGTTATCATTTATAGCTGCAGTTCTGATGGCTTCTAAAACTAAAGTTTTGAATGTTTTATTCCTCAGAGAAGGTAAACAAGGACACATAGTATCAGATAGGCTGTTTGTTTGTCTGTCTATCAGAAGGTTGTGCAAAAAATGACCGAGGCACACGAAACATGGTGGAGAGGTGGGGAGAGGAAAAAATATTTATGTATTGATGCAGAATAACACATTGGCCTTAGTGCAGGACCTACTCTGTGGGTCCTTCTAGTTTCCTTTTGAAATGAAATAAGAATGTGTGTGGGAAAATGATACTTAAGTTGTCCAAGAGATCAAAAAAATTATATTCTCTTAAAAAAATAAAAGCCTGTACTTGTATGGGTGTCACCAAATTCCGCTCTCAGATGTGCTAACATAGAACGGCCTGTAGATGGTGACGCTGCTGTGTTTTGAAACTCATAAGTTTAAACTGCTAAAATGATGTGATTGTGTTATTATTAACTCTCCCTGAGATTTTAGTACTGCTCCATAAATGAACTGTTTGTACTCTGAAAACATTTAACATTTATGAGCAGAATTGCTTGGACAGTAAAAAGTAAAAAGAAAGAGAAAGCATAACTTAAATGTTATCAGGTTCATTAAGCGTAAATTTTAGCTTCTTTTATAGAAATTCTACTTGTACTGCATGTACAAATTTGCTTCTCTAGAGAACGCCTTAACACTCCTCAAAGTGAAAAGACTAAAACTTTTTTTATGTTTTTATTTATTTATTTTTTTAAATCTATCCAAGCGTGAGTGCAATAAACCACAAAAAGAAAAAGAGGAGAGATATGGAGAGTGTGTGTGAGTGACAGTGTGATAGCAGAAAGCTTGGCTGATGGTTCTCATCTGCTCTCTGACCTTTCTGGCTGCCTGGCAACCCACTCACTCAGCACTGGTGTTCAGTACTACTGTCCCATTATACAATCAGCTGCTTCATCTGACTCTACTGACCTCTGACCCTTCACTCTGAACCTCCAGGCCACACGACCCCTACGGCTCACGCTCCATGACATTTGAGCTGAATAAAAGATCTGTTAAACAGGGAGCTCAGTGTGCACAGAAAACAAAGGCAGGTTTTTTGTGCAGCTGAGTGCACACCCAGTTAACTGTATGCATTTACAGTGCATATGTGAACCATCTTCCACTGTATTAATCCTTTCTTTTAGCCTGCCATGGCATTTAGATTATTTCCAAACCACAGGGAGCCACATAGATGCTTCCCTGCCACAAAGCGAGAGCTTTGTTCCATGGTGAGATTCCTTTAACTTTGCAATACTGAACCTTATTAGCAGTAATCTATATCATAATTTAAGCTACAGAGATGTATCCCCTGTTGTACTTAGAGAATTGTTATTTCAGCTAAAGAAAGATAGTGTGTTTCCTGATAGGTTTTTGTAAAATCTATAACTTAGAGGTAAAATTTTGATGAAGCACCAAGTCTAAGAGAGTCTCTCAGCTCCTGGCTGTTCTTTCAGATTGTGTGAAAAACCCAGACATCTTAAACCTATGAGAAACACATCAAACACCTCTTTGTCAACACAGCAGTGGTTATATAACTGTCTCGTTTCAGGATCCACAGCTGGCCAGGGCCAGTTTCATTAAAATCTGCAGAAACTCCCAAAGCACGCCCTCAGAGACACCCACCATAAACCTACAAGATCATGACTCACAGTCAGAGATAACAAACGGGGCCTTGTTTCGCAAATGTGTATTTGAAACCATATCAGATAAGTTGTCTTGTATGTTCAGTCAGCAGTGGTAAAGATCTGATAGGTATGGGGAAAACCCAGCCAAAGATTTTGTACCCATCACAGTTTGTTTCACACTCTTTAAGTTCAGTTTCTTCTCACTATGCTGCCAACTTTAGATATTCTGTATGAAGGAGTGAGCAGGCAAGGAGATTTCTGGGCATACTTTTCAAGGCCTCCAAAAGTTGATTCTGTTCATCTGGACGTAGCGTTTTGTGGGAGAAATGTTTCGTCACTCATCCAAGTGACTTCTTCAGTCTCAGCTGACTGCAGGTTTCCCCAATCTTATAAACAGTACATTTGCATAATGACTGAAACCAGCCCACTGAAGGAACAATGGGCTGGGAGCTCAGTTCCTTAATCTTAATTATGCAAATTCTCATGACCATTGATCAACAACCACTGACCAAAACCCACTGATCAAAGACCACTGATCAATGGCCATGAGTACCATTCACAGAGAGTTGGGGAATGGTTGAGGAACGCTGGTTTGAGCGCGGAGTGAAGGAAGCCATTTACGTGAAAAGGGAAAGACCATCTCTGAATCGAGGAGGGGGCCTAAGGGTACATCTTTCGCCATCTTACAATGCTGTGATTGCA
>VUQG01040932.1:0-16547 GCA_015106755.1 Etia nguti | reverse complement strand
ACTCCAAAAGTTGATTCTGTTCATCTGGACGTAGCGTTTTGTGGGAGAAACGTTTCGTCACTCATCCAAGTGACTTCTTCAGTCTGAGACTGAAGGCTGAGACTGAAGAAGTCACTTGGATGAGTGACGAAACGTTTCTCCCACAAAACGCTACGTCCAGATGAACAGAATCAACTTTTGGAGATTTACTTTCCTGGATGATTGAGAATGCATCAAGACATAGACTAACACAGTCCCACTAACAGCTGCATTTTGACAGACATTTGTATGGTTCTGTTAGAGAGAAGTTAAAAAAAGAAATTTCACTAAAATCGTTCTGTTCTCTCATCACTCTGCCTGGGTGGAGCTCACTGCGAGCTTCTGCTTTTGGCCCACGCACCTGCTCCTAATCACGCACCGGTGATTCATCTTTTGGCTCTGAGCTCCTCGTCGCTGGATTATTGAGTTTGATATGTTAGTGTAAATCCGGCTTGATGAATTCTAGTGTATTTGTGTATAAACCTATTTGTGACTTTCGACTTTCTGTGCTTAAACTCCCTGAACCTTTGAACCTTAAGCGTGGATGTGGGCAGTTTGGAGTGGCGTGCGTGTGGGATCTCTCAAACAGAGCAAACGAGTGAGAAGGATCTGTTTCTCTTTCCCAAACCTACCCCGCTGACCACTGGAACCCCTGGCTTTCCCCCCACCTGTATATATATTCTGGACCTGGTGTTTTTGTGTAAATAAAAGAACTGTTAACTTGTGATTCCAGTCTGCGCCTTAGTTCGATCCAGTTGCCGTTACAATGTTCAGTTAATTTCTATTTGGCTTCAATTAAATAATGATTTATTACTGAGCCGAAAGGGACTCTGTAAGCATGCAGGTTGAGGACAGGGCCAAGCTTTTAGCAGTGTGCTCAGCTTTGATTGATCCAATTAATGCTTACTTTAATAATTATATACTATACAGAAAAGAAACAATGGTAATTTGCACAACTGCAATATCCAGACAGGTCAGGAACTACAATGGAACTACAATATTTTGTAATCCTTTTTTGTGTGTGAAAAAAAAGATGATGACTGAACTGTCTGAAGATTTTCTGGATGCCATAGGAGCACAAATCTCAGATTTATACAGTGGAATAGTTTGTCATGAAGCAGTCCTCTGGCTCAGTCCTGCGCTGCACCTGAGCTGTCAGATATAGCTGTGGCTTATATTAACTTTGTGAAAATGGTAGAATTTAAAATTCACCGGAGAATATGTGAGGGAGAGAACCCCATCAAGTGTAGAGACAGAGTGGGCAACTATCCCACAGGAACAAATGGAAATGACAGAGAAAAAAGATGGAAAAGACATCCACGGAGCAGAGAGCTATTAACAATACATAAGAACTGATGAAGATGGTCAGACAGAGGACTTTAGGTTTATAAATTCAGTGTGACATTTGATCACATTTGTTCAGTTGTTGAATAACGTAAGAAGTTCTGATGTTGTAACTGACGTAAACTCTGGTGAAACAATTCACAACTGAAATATGTGCATGCAGCCTTTAATGGAACTACAAGGTTTTGTAATCTTGAGTAATAATGAGTGAAATGTCAGAAGATTTTCTGTAATGTTTGGACAGAGTCAGGCTAGGTGTTTCCCAGTGTTTTTGCTCTGCTGAGAACTCAGTCAAACAGGGCTAAAGTGCGGTTGATGACTCCCTGGCAAACTCCACTAGCTACAGGAAAATGTATATGTATAAAATGTACATTTCCCAACCAGTTTCCGAGTGGTTGTTGGAGGCTCCTAGCAAACACGTGCTAGCTGACCACTCAGAGGTAGTGTTTGCAGACAAGTCAGCATCTGAGTATAAACTACAATAGTGACCAAGGCAATCACAACAAGGTTTTCAGTACAGCAGTGTACACCTCAGGTAACTGGTTACCACGAAGTCACTGATTGTTTGGGTTTTTTTAGGAATGGATAGCTGGGACTTAACAGACCACTGAGTGAATGGGTCAAATGCAGAGAGAGTAATTTCCCCACGGGATCAATAAAGTATACATTATTATTATTAAAATTATTTATTTATTTGTTGTGGATTTTATGAATAATATTTAAAAGTTTAATGAATGAGCTATTAGGAAGATTTTTTTAACCCTTGGACAGAGTCTATTTAGCTGTTTTCCCACATTTGCAATTTTTCTACACTTACTATCTTATGCCACTAGGTTTATGTTTAACAGACACATATCTTTTAGCAGCAAGACATAACTTTCTACTTTTAAATAAATTTGTTTTCAGCAGCTACAAACACATTATGGAAGCTATGCAATTAGCTTATGGATAAATATCATGCACATGTATAGTATATTAACTCACCAGGGCACGGTCTCTGACATTGTCCCCTGACTGTAACAGCCCTCCCCTTGTGATGATAGTCTCATACAGAGTGTAGCCATAAGACTGTCCATTTCTGTTGTTCACGGGTAGATTTTCCATGTTTACTGGTTTGCTGGACTTAAATGGCTGTAGAGAAAATTGAAACAGGTGAACTGTCTGAAAAGCAAAATTCTTTACATTGCAGGATATGTAGGTTACAGATAATCTCATATAAACATACTCCTTCTGTGAAGCTTAAAGCATCCCATAATGAAAGGTGCTGGTACATAATAGCTGGTTCGTAAGCCTCCCTGTAATGCAGGACTGGCATGTCTGGTAGACTGTCTCCTGCTGCACAGAGAGGTCAAATCCAGTCAGGCAAAGAGGTCAGTAACTGAATGTAATAATGTGCTGTATATCTCGTGTTTGTCTTACTGTTTTTGTATCGAGAAAGTAAATCCCTGAGAAGATGGTACTTTGAAGTGTATTCCCCAGATTCAGACAGAGGAGCATCATAATCTGCGGAACATCAACAGTGTGTGAAAACTGTCATTTGCTGCCACCTGCTGGGTGTTAAGGTCAACAGTATAGAACACAATATTTTCCACCTCTGATATGGCAGTTATTAATCACTCAAACATCTTTGTGAATTTGCATGAGAGTCTATTTGAGACTGAGCACACAGTATAAAGGAACCAACCATAGCTGGGGACTAAAGCTCTGTAGGAGGGATCGCCGAGTGCTCCGCTCATGAAGCCAAAACTGGATCCTCCGTGGAACATGTACAAGTTGACAGACATGCCTCTCCTCAGAATTTCCCTTACAGTGGATACCACATCTGACAAGAAATTAAACATGTTCATAGTGTTTAGAATAAGGGATTCATGCAAATACAAATTTTGAATACCGAAACTCTTCTGACTCTCTTTTGACCCATTTCCTTAAATACCTAAGTGGCTCATTCAAAAGCAGCATGACCCTGACATTTGCATGTCCACTGTGGGCATGTAGCTGCCATTTCTCATGCAAAAAGCTACACTGGGGTGAGAAAGAAAGCACATTTACAGCAGTTTAGAGGAAATGGAAATAGAATAGCGCTAGTGAAAAAGATGTATGAGAGGGGACAGACAATAACACTACCCTTTAGTTGGTTTTACCGATATATGTATTTTTTTACAAGGTTAGTAAAGTATTTGTAAAGTAAGAGTATAGATTTCTGTATCCAAATTTCTTTTCACAAGCAGGTTTTCCTTGGTTACTGGTTTGGCTGATGTAAGCGGCTGTTTTTAAAACAAATTTGGTTTAAAGCAGTAATTATAAGGAAAAAAACAACAGATTTTTGTTTCCAAATTTGGTTTATAAAGCAGGAGATTTAGACTGTTTTTTATTTCACTGCTTTCACTTCAGATCGGGAGGAAAACAAATTACACAACCAAATGTAAAACAACTAATGAAAGACCTTATAAAATAACTAAATGCAATGATTTCCACAATATTTTTCTTTACATTTTACACAGTGTCCCAACTTTTTTTGAAATTTGATTTGCACAAGACACTTTATGCATGTTTTTTGCTAAAGCAGCATTGTCAGATCACTTTGTAGCAATGGCTTTCATAGATGCTAAGAGAAGGATGTGTACCTTTCTTTCACCACCTCCCTGAAGTATAAAAACTCCTTTGAGCGACACTCCATTGTTAGACCACCCAGGTTGATTATGAATAGGAAACGAGCACCTACAAAGATTTCTCTCTGTCTCTAACATGCCACTAGCAGCACAGAGAACCCTCCTTACCCTCTGGGGGCAGCATATGGTGGAGCTCTCCCCAGATATCATACCAGCCGGTCCAGTAATCCATCACCATGGTGGGGTTGTTGGGCTGAAAAGCAGCACGCACACAGTCAGCTTCTGTCTCCTTAATGTCATCAGTGACAGAAACAAATGATGGGGAAAGGTGAGACTCACCTGGATAGCAATTAGCTCCTGGATGTTTCTCTGATTTAGCTTCTGAAGCTTCACTGTCCTGAGGGCTACAAGACAGAAGATTAGGTAAACTCTGTGTGTGTGCGTGTTTATGTTTAGGTCTGTGATTATTAATATACCTCCATCCACACCCCCAGACTTTAATGTGTTGTGCTTGTCTGATGTGAGCAGCAGTTCGCTGATCCCTCTGGATTGCAAAGCCTTTCAAAATAAAACACAAAGGAAGAAGTGAAAATAAACCTATTGATCCGTTCAATCCAATCAAGTTTCATGTGTAGTCACCTCTTTAATGAAACGCATATAACTCGGATCCTTTGCAAAGGAGCCATACTCGTTTTCCACTTGCACAGCAATGATAGGCCCTCCCTTCTTGAACTAAAAAACACAAACAAGCTTTTTTTTTAAATTAAAAATATTAATAATCTCTGCTTCAGCTGGTATGTTTCCAGCCTGACCTGCAATGGAACCAGTTTTGGTATCAGCTTGTCAAAAAAAGTGTTGACAGCCTGAATGAACCCTGGGTGCATCGTCCGCAGTCTCATGCTGCCGTCTTGGAGGAGCCAGCTGCAAAGACATAGAAAACATACTTGGTTAAGACTAAAGGCACAGAGCTGCATGAACAACAGAGCCACAGTGAGTCTAAAATACTGGACAAAGCTTGAGACACTGAGTAAGCCTTTACTTGAAACAAGATGCGACTCTTCCACCCTGATTTCATTCAACAAACAAAAATGGCCCTTTGTGCTTTCGATCAAGTAACTCTTGTGCTGTCGGGTTAAATTCAGTTAAATACGAAATTCTATTTATTCAGGACAGGCACTGAACAGACTTACAGTTTAAACTAACGTCCCTTTTCATACTATATGAATATACACACAAAAAAAATCTGAATTTCTACATAAACCTACATACAGAGAACACCATGACTACCTCGGCAGTCCTCCTAGGTCCAGCTCAGAGGAAATGTAGGGGCCTGGACGCAAAATTACCCACAGTTCCATCTCGGCTGCAAGACTGATATAGGCTCTGAAATCCAGACAGAAAAGGAAATCAACAAGCAACTTCTTCCTGTGCAAACCCAAAGTTTAGACTCACAATGAGGCTCCATTTCTCATTGTTTGGCGAGTATGAAAAGTGCCTGGCAACAACACTGGCAGAGGCGGGACCTCTCTCTCTTTGCTTATCATCACTGTGTGATTAATTGCTCGATAAGCTGCTTTTGTTATGGAGATGCCACTGTTGTCAGGTGGGACTCTCTGCCTCTAGCTTCTCCCCTGAGCACTGAGTACTTAGATGATGAGGAGAAAATGAAGAATATTCCCAAAACACCTTAGACCAGGTAATATTGTTAGAAAAGCTAGGAAATGGTGTAAAGGATGCTTTATGGTGATTAATCATTAAAAATAAATTTCTCCTTACTCTAAATCCAGCTGTGTCTGGAAGTTAAAAACCCCCCTTTCTGGCTGGTGCAGATTCCACGGCACGTATCTGCAAAGGTGGAGGGCGTCCACAGTTAACATTCAACAGTGACGGTGCTTGTGATTCTAAACTCAATCACTGGAGCGGTCTTCGTACGTAGTGAGGGTATTAATCCCACAGGCTTTCATCTTCATCAGACGGTCCCTCCAGTAGGCCCTGGGCACACGGAAATAGTGGATGGATCCCCCAATGATGCGGAAGGGCTCTCCCTCGAGGGTGAACTGGGACGTGTTGGCACACAAGCCGGCCTTTCGGCTCATCTTCCTCCCCCTTCCCGGCATGCTGGAAGAGGAGTTCCACTCAGTGTGTCACACTTGCTTAATGCCTAACATAGGCTATTGTACTCTAACTGACCACATGACATGCTTGGCAGGAATTTGCAGATGTCTTGAGTTGAGCAGGAGGACATCAGACTTCAGTAAACTCATATATAAACTCATATACATTTTCTTTATCATGCATTAGTTTCTTATTATTCACTTCCCAAAATAAATAAAGTTTCTTATGGCGACTGTGAAACTGTCTGTAATACAGTGAAACTGTTATACTGTTATAGCAGCCCCACAAATGATATTACTATTGAGACTATTTGAACTGTGTTTCTGTGAAAACTACATCAAGCTGAATCGTTGCATTAGAGGGGAAAACACTCTCTTACTGAAACATATGTAACATATTAAGAACTTACCCGAGATATCTGTACATGATGAATCCAGCAATGCACAGGCAGATGAGTGCATATTTCCTTTTGTGCACATTTCTTATCCTGAGGACAACCATGGATAGAGAGCGAGATCACAGTCGAGTAAAGTTCACAGCAGCATCTGTGTGCAGATGAACACATGATGCTGGCCTGAACAGTGCACCGCCTCGTGGGAGTGCCTCCGCGCTGAGACATGGAAATCTAACTCACCTCATTAGCAGGGTTTTGTCTTTGGTATTGTTTGGCTTGTAAGAACTACTACACAGCTTCTTTTTTTTATTTTCTTCTTTTTTAGACCTTTACTAGAAAAAAAAACAACAAACAAAATGAAAACATTTAATCCTGAAAAAATTTGCTCCATCTTAAAAATAGTGTCTAGTAATGTAAAATATAAAAATAACAAGGAATGCGCCATGTTATATCACTATCTCCAAAGTATTCATTATTCTATCTTCTTTTGAAATTTGTCCAGATATATGGAGCAAATGCATATTGTTGCCCTCCATTGGTCATTCATAACTCATTCTATTGAGTTGGTCCTTATTTCTACTTGTGCCGGGGACCATAACAACCCCACAGTGGTGCCCAGTTTATGTTCTTCAGTTAACACTGTTGAAATAGGGTATTTTCTTTTGTTTGCCTCCACTTCCCCTACCCTAAGTGCCATTAATATTCCAATAGACTCTCCACAGGCCCGTACATTTCCTAACCTCTCCCAGCCACTCACCATCCACCCAGGTTCCCACAAGATTACCACAAGCTCTGTACCACAACACTCATATATGAGCTAGTGGCCGGCAAGCAACAACTCTTGTCAGTGGAAAATGGCTCTTCACTCCCTTGCCTTATGACCCCAATAAATACTTTCCTGATGCATTTTTTCAACTTTAGTTGCTACTGCGCTAGTTTCAAAACAGAGAAGATGATTATTTGTGCTAACTGTGATCCTCAAATCAGAAAAGCAGGACAAACCAGGGTAAGCTAATTGCCTAAAACAACTTTCCAATCACAAGTAGTTAGCTGGCAGCAAGTGTAGTTTCTCTTGGTTTTATAGTCAGAATAACCCTGCACTTGTAACTTTGTGGTGGTTAGTGGTTATGTCAATCTTTTATATAAAGAAACTGTTAGAGTCACGTGTGTAAGCCTGCCTTTCTTATCTTTTTACTGTGCTCTTTCTCTTCCACTGTGAAAACACACCCACTCATAGAATTTATCAAACTTCTAACGAGTTTTATTTAGGAAGATTCCTAGATAATTATCATGACCTGGAATTATCTGCATGGCAGCCATAAGAGCATGGCAGCATTCCTTAGTTTCCTAAAAACTAAGGAATACTGCTTCAGTGCTTTCTTTCTTTCCCTTCTTTAGAAAAGTATGCAGTGGACTCATTCATAAAAGAAGGTAATGTCTTCCCACAGTTCATATGTTATACACTTACCCACCATCATTAAAAACAATCAAATGTCTGACAGATGGAGCAGCTAGACAATAGTGCATTTTCCATTTTAAGCAATATGCTGTTTATGTCTCTGTGATAGAAATGGCTCCTTATCAAGTTATTATAATAAAACTCCCATATTTACATTCAAATATGTTTTTTATAAAAATTTATTGGGTGCTATATTAAAATAATCAAAGGGAATTTAAGATTGACCATAACACATTTTGCATTGGTTATGTTTGTTGTTGTAGTATTTTGGAATATTTGACTGTAGCCCCTTTCTTTACCTTTCCATCCTTTCCTTGAAGTTCTCAGTGCTTCAAAAACAGACACTTTGCAGGTATTTATGGAGCTGTAAGTCTGTATCATAGAACAGTATTTCAAAAGCAGCTTGCTCTTTCTCTGCCCCCTTGGCTTTTTCTCCATTTCAATTACAAGACCATATGTACTGTAGCTTTAAGTCTTTTACCTCCACCAGTAACCTCAGCAATCTTTCTTTATCTGCTCCTCAGTCAGTTCCTACCAAACATCACAGAGCACGACTTTCACACATTTTCTCAGCATGAGGTCTCGCCAGGGCCTCCTCTCTTCAAACACACACCCGTGAATTTGAATATGTTAACTCTTTCATTGTTATACAGCCCGAGGCCCAGCTGTGCTGCATTTTTCTAACACCACGTACTTTGCATGTGAGATTTAAAAATTCCATTTATCTTGTCATGCTAATCATTGCTTTATTCACTACCTGCTGCAGTTGCATGTGGATATGTTCTAAATTTATTTCCATATTATTCGATCATGAGCCGATAGCAACACAGCAAAGCCTTTTTTCCCCACTTCATTCTGCATCCTTATAACATTACAAGACAGTTTAAAGTGTTCCTTTAGACATTCTCTGTTATTTCTGGTTAATGTTTTTGAAATGATGCTGGCTATTCAATGTCTTTACTTGAACTCAGTCAAGTAGTTTTGTTGCCCAAAGCTAACCAAAGCGCGAGTGAAAATAGTAAGAAAAAAACTTTCTATCTAGCTTCTCTCACAATCATTATACAAACATCAGAAATGAAAATAAAATATCACTGTAGTCTTAATAACTAGAATTATAAATACGTAATTAATGCTCAACGCACAATTAAATGCGTAATAATGTGGACACACCCCTTAGCATTTTAATGAGCTTTTACTCCGCTTTCTGGTTTCGCCTTCCAGTATTGAGGACTACGCTTCCCATGCTCCTTAGAGGTTGGAGCTTGCGCAATTGTTTTCCACGGCCCTAGCTGCTGGCAGTGGCTGTGTGCTGTTTGTTGTGTTTACATTAAGGGGGAGAAAGAAAGAATTTACCAAGTTATTATAACACCGAGGCTGTCGCATGAGGTAAGCCCCAGACCTTTGTTAAATGTGTGCTCTATGTGTCTGTTAATCGCTTGTACGGACGTTATCAGGAAGAAAAAGTCTACAGTTAAATTAGTTGTTGAGCGTTAACATTTAGCTAGCATCACAATCAGACAAGCTAGTTGAACACTAAAGAAACCAGCGAAAGTCATAGATTACAGGGCCACAGGCAACATGCTGAACTCTTTATATGAAATTATGCAAGTTTTAGAAGACTTTTAAGCAGAACACATTGAGCCAGTTAGCCCTGAGTGTGTGTTATCATCTTTTTGTGCTAACCCACTGAGTCAGCTTGCTAGCGTTGAGTAAAACAGTGTCGCCCAGAGACAATAGGTGGACAAACGTTTCACTTGCATCTTGAGACAAAGAAGAGGATATCGCTGGTGTATAACGCCACCGTGCAACAAATAAGCCGATAACAGCGTTTATGAAACGCATATAAGCTTTGCTTTTCTAAGTTATCTTAGCAAGGCATTAGATCCTGATAGATTTTATGCAGAAGTTATTGTGATCTGCATTAAACTCTTTAGGTATTCTGTAAAAGCACGTGTTTCGGACAAAGCAAATAAACGATTTAGTATTAGTATTTTAGAAAGACTGTGATATATATTTTTTGACAAATACTGGCTGATAATGGGATGTTTTTTTTAAATAAAGAATTCATCATAAGCTTGTGAAACAGTAAAAATGACTACCAAGTATCTTAACTCTGAGAGAATTTGCTCTGAGAGAATTTGCCAAACACTGTATTGTTTAACTTTCTTAGTACTAGAAGGCTTTTTCTTATGTATGTAAAACACTAACTAACAGAAGTTTATTTTTATTTGTGTGCATGGAAAACTACCAGATTTAGAAAGGCTACTGTTTGTAAAAGCCAAATGATAAGCTTGTTATACAGATAGCTGATGCACTGAAGAGGTAAAAACATTAAATATTATGTAAAAGTTCAGTTAACAACAATCACAAGAAAATAGGTCTTGAAGCAGTTGTGTGTCTTAGCAAAGCAAGTAGCAAGAGCTGTTAGCATCTGCATTTTAAAGGTTGATAGTTTTCCATTCAATAGCTCCGGCCCTCACTTTGTTTCCTTGGGTTTGGTTTGTTGCAGGTTACTGGGTGAGCCCCTCCCTGCCATGAGAGCGGACCACCAGGTCATCAGCCCCCCCTCCTTCTGCAGTTGATGGATCTGCAGCTGGTGCAGAGATGACAGACAGCGTCAGGGCTTTCCTCCGCGATGTTGCGACGGTTAGCAGACACAAACACACTGCACCCATAAATGGTTTATGACATAACGTGCAAGTATGTAGTGTATGCAACCATTCAAAACAATGAACCCATTCAACCTTGCTAGTTGAAACGGTAGAGAGAGCGAGTTGAAGATCGTAATTCTGACTGATTTCAGTGACATACACATCATTAAGCAATCTTAATGTAGGTAGTATGTTCCATACATTTGGTGTCAGAGTATTGGATGTTAAAGTTCTGCTAGTAGCCAGTTTGGAAACCTGGCAGACATCTTGGAAGAAGTCCAGACTCTCATTTTGAAGTCTCTTTCTAAATAAAAGTAGAGTCATCATTTCAGTGGTCACTGGGACAGAAAAAAATGCTTGTAAAGAAGCACAGGTCATATTCAATAAAAACTATTTCACAAGTTTGGAAACTTTGCTCTAAGTTTAAAGAGCTTTTTGCCTCTTAAGTTACACTTTTTCACAACATTAATGCTTCAGTAACTTTCCAGTGCAGAGCCGACTAAACAGCTTCTCTACTCATCCCACGATAGCACTGAACAAATGTCACGCTAATTCACAATGTGGATCCAGAGTATGGATATTTGCCTTATTGTGCTAACGAGCAGAGAGAGGTGACACCATGCAGCAGAAACTGTCTTGAACCTCTGCTGTGTCCATGCATCTGTGCAACAATGTGATCGTTTCCTGTTTCAGCACTCATTGAGTGCATAGAAATATTCATTAGAAATTGAATCTCTGACTGAAGTTTATGTGTCATAAAAAGATCAAACTCAACCAGACAAAACCTCCAAAGACACGTTAATGTTTGCATACTTTTCTATAAAGGGCTATACTATGAAGCCAGTTCATCATAGCCAGGTTTTCTTTGGATTAGCTGGTTTGACAAAACCTAAAACCCCAGTGGGGTTTGGGACAAAATAAAGTCAATCAATGAAGTAGGCATTGGTCAAATCAGGACATCATCAGCTCACACATGGAAATCCATGCAATGAAGCTTGCAGCACACAGTTTGAGCTGATGTTAATGCCAGAGGTGGATGTTGCTCTGGAATTACTGATTCAGCAGATCATTGGCAATGTTTAGGCATTATTCAGTAAGGTCAAATGTTGGTAAAGCCAGACTGCAGGGCCATGAGACTGACAATGTGTGACTTCAAAGATTAAGATGTGTGTCCCAAAGCTTTTGTCTATTTAGTTTATGCAAATTCAGAGTGGGACAATGCAAAGCGCAGTTTGCACTACTGTAGCTACAGCTGGGCTCCAGTCATGGTGTTATTAATGTATACTTGAAAAGCATTACTTTGAACCTGTGCAGCCTAAACGTGACCGGGTTACTTCAAGAGCCTCCAGAGATAATGTTTGTCTTTGAAATAATGTCACATTTTCTTTACTGACATCATGGAGATCATTCATTACAGAGCAGATTTTAGACTTGTAGAAATGCTCTGACTGTCTCTTTTTGTATTTATGCTCTACAGGGGATCAAGGACTCCATATTGGGGATTGGAACAATCTCCAAGCTGGATGCTCGTATCCAGCAGAAAAGGGAAGAGCAGCGGAGGAGAAGGGCCAGTGGGGCCCTGGCACAGAGACGGGCACAGAGTGAGGAGCGCAAACCGGACAAGTAGGCACCAGAGCACATTTTGGTCACAGCTTTACTTATTTTCTTCACTCATCCAGAGTCAGCTGTCAGCAGAGATGATTTTTTTTAATGTCTATGTTCTCATATCTCATATAGAAAATATTAGAACCCCTGTGAAATATCCCTTTTTAATAGAACTAATTTTGCACCATTTCTTCACTAATCAGGTCTCTTTAAGAGAAAGAGTTGGCTACATTATTCTGTAAATGCAATTGAAGAGAAAGTTTTTCATGGGAAGTAATTGCTGAACTTATGAAAAAGTGCTGTTTGTAAATGCTTCTGTGTTTTTGTGTCCCTAATACTAGTAAATATAATAATGTGTGAATTACAATATGTTATCTAATTGGGGCCATCATTAGTCTATTCTCTGCTGATTTTTCATTTAAAAAAACAAAACAAAATATGTCTACCGTGCAAACTGCAAGACGCTGACAGTTCTCAGGAGTTTGTTTAGAAGTAAGGGAAATCAAGTAATGTGAAAGTGAAACATCAGTGTCATTCATTTTCTCTTCTAGTGAACCCAAAGTAGGCAGCAGGATTTTTCAATGCTGTGCCTGGAATGGAGGAGTGTTCTGGGTAAGCTTAAAGCTTACTGTTGCTGCCTCAAATGTGAACGCTATGCAGGGAAGCACAAGTTAAAGAATAACAACAGTATTTCAATTTCTCTTTACAGCTCAGTCTGTTTCTCTTTTACCGGGTGTTTATTCCACTCCTGCAGGCTCTCACAGCAAAAATAATTGGTATGTATGGCTGATGCTCAATCAGTACCAGGTTTTCTGGTACGTTCCAGGAACCAGATAATTAACAAAGCTGTTTTTACCCCAGGTGACCCCTCCCTCCATGGCAGTGTGTGGTCCTGGTTAGAGTTCATCTTGACCTCCGTCTTCAGTGCTCTCTGGGTCCTCCCCTTGTTTGTCCTCAGCAAGATCGTCAATGCCATCTGGTTCCAGGTCAGGCCCTGTTTTAATGTCAGAGATCCATGCCATGTGCATAAGATGGTAGCTTTTTTTGTCCTCTTCAGGAGAAGGAAACTGTTATTGCTTCTGGTGTATGATTTTCTGTTGTAGTATTCCACTTTGGCTCACAGCACAGTAGACTGTAGTGTCGGCTGCTGAGATTGATAAAGCCAGTGCTGCCTTAAGGGCTGCAGACTCTTCCTATGCAATTGTTCTGACTGGTCTTTCATCAAAAATTGCCCCAAAATGTAAAGAGATACATTTACTCAAAGATACTCAAAGTCTTTGAGGGGGAGATGAATAAAGTCAGCTGTTAGATGGCATTGCAAGGCTTTATTAATAAAGAAGCTGTAGACACAGATATTGCTTCTATACATGGATGAGGCCATATGTGACGTTTAATTATACAGAAACAATCTGACTCAGGTTACACTTTTGTTTGTCCTTCTCCTATCTTGTACAAACATTTTTTATACAAATTTAGATATTTTGTAAAATGGAAATAAAAGCTAAATATGATTATTTGCAAATTATAAAAGCAACTAATACAAACTGAAAATTGTTGTAATAAAAAAAAACTGAAGTTATGTAATGCTGTGTGCACCTCATAACTAACTGTTCTTTAGCAAGAGGTAAGTAACAGGATGGGTGTAAAAGAGCTTCCTAGTAAGTTAGAATGGGGTCACAATTTTGAATGACTGTTTAACAAAGGTTAAGCTAAAATGTAGAAGCAGTGTGTGAAAAACACCCTTACTTCTTTCACAGGAATTGAAAGTGTAAGTAGCCACCAGGAGCTAATTAACTGTTCATCAGCAAGTGTGAGCATCGCTATGGAGCAGACATTTTAGCAGTTTGCTGGTCATAGAGAAGTATATTGGAGGTCATCCCCTCCAACAAAAACCAACTAGTGATTGGTATATGCTTAGAGTCCCACAGCTTAAAAAAACAACTTTAATAAACCCAACACCGGAAGTAGCACATTCAACATACCACACTGCTGACCATCAGAGGGGACTACCAGCTCATCATCAGGTGTGATTTCCACACTTAAGAGCAGACAAGCCATGGAAAGGAAAGCACTCACCTATTCAGCTGTGAACAGCAGAACCTAGTGGCATGTGTGCGTCATGTCTTGGATCTAACTGAATATGAATCCATTTGCGACTACCACAGCAACAACAGAAATCCTAAAATATTGTAAAGTACAATTTTTTTTTTAAATGGTTAAAACAGGTTAATCACTCTGCTTGCACAAGAAAAGGGTAATCAAACACCCTTCTTTTTGCTGATGGAACAAGCACAGTGCCACACACTGTCAGAGAAATGGCCCACTGGTACTGCCTGCTACTCTCATCAGTCTCATGCTCCTGACTCTGATGAACAAGTGGAAACCAACTGTGCTCAATCACAGAGCTGCAGAAAGGGTGGTACATGAAGAGACGGGAGAAAGCAGAAGCACTATAGGATGTAAAATAATACAGCACATAATATTATTCAAATATTCCCTCTATTAATTCAAGTCTTTGTGCACAATAAACAAGGCTGAAAATCAATATCAAATGAGCAATCTTCTGAGATCTTAAAAAAAGGACATATTGTCAGATAAGACCTGGATGTTTTCAGCAAGATAATGCCAAATCACATTCTGCTATATAAAGCCTCAACTGTGCAGCCCAGACCTGTCCATGAACTTGTGACCAACATTTGTTGTGTCATCAAACAGAAAAAAATGACGAAAGAGAAAGTGAACTTTTGAGTGGATAATAATAAGAACTGGAAAACGTTTTCCTTTAAAGCTACAGCAGGGTCAGATGTCCATTAAAGAGTTAAAAGCAGTTATATTCCAAATGAAACTCCCAGTTTGGCTGCAGTGACAATGATATCATTATGTTGTTCTCTGTTACAGGACATAGCTGACCTTGCATTTGAAGTGTCTGGCTGTAAAGCTCAGCCATTCCCCAGCGTCAGTAAGATCATCGCAGACATGCTTTTCAACCTCCTCCTCCAGGCACTCTTCCTCATTCAGGTACATTTTATCCTTTCTTTAAAATAAATCTGCATAGATGCCTGTGTTTCTCAGTTTATTCCAACTAGTTTCGCCATGTGTATTTTTGTGGTCCTCCAGGGTATGATCGTTAGTCTTTTCCCAATTGATGCCATTGGACAGATGGTTAGCCTCCTCCACATGTCTCTGCTCTACTCCCTGTACTGCTTTGAGTATCGCTGGTTCAACCATGGTGAGTCCTCTGTCAACTTCTGTACAGACACAGACTCATCTGAATTGAATGTGAACCTCTAAACGATGCGTCTTTTTGTGTTTGTCTAAGGCATCGAGATGCACCAGCGGCTGTCCAACATTGAGAGGAACTGGCCATATTACTTTGGCTTTGGCTTACCCATGGCTCTGCTGACCGCCATGCCCTCATCATACATCATCAGGTTAACACTGTTAATTTTTCAGGACCAAAATAACCACAATGATTTTTTTGTGGTCATTATTACAAGTTTTATTTTGTTTGTGAGGTCCATTTTTCAGTCTTTTTTTTTTTTTTTTTTTTTTTTTTTTTTTTTACACCTAATACATACACACAAACTAGAGAAGTACATACCGTATTTTCTGCACTATAAGGCGCACTTAAAATCCTTTATTTTCTCAAAAATCGTCAGTGCGCCTTATAATCCTGTGCACCTTATGTATGAATTCTGTTTGTACTTACTGACTTCGAACCAATTTTATGTGATACACGGCGCTCAAAAAACGTTTTAGTACGACTTCGGTAAGCTACGAAGCCACACCACTTGATTGTCGGAGCATTACGGCTACCGTAGTCAGGAGCCTCGCGGAATAATCTGGGTCCAAAACTCCTCCTCTTCAGGTCCCAAAGTCAAACGAACACTGCAGCATCACTGAGAGTTAAAAACTGTCTAAATTCTTTCATCTTTAATAAAATGATCAGCGTTGCTGCTTTACCAGGTGTAACAATTAAGTTTAACATCCAGGCATCCATGAAAACAGAATTTATTACATTTAACGGAGTTAGAAGTTAGCAGGAAGTTAGCAGAAACGTAGCTCGCTAGTTTCCACCTAAATATGATATACCATGTTCTGACTGAGAGATTTCTGAAAAGATTAAAACGTACAGCTCTGCTATCACTTCCAACATAAATGAAGACAGGAAACTACACAGCAGTGACGTTTGTAGGGTTACTGAAGTTGGACTAGCTGGTATATAATGATGTGATACCTGATCGCTAGCGACACAGCTATGTTAGCATAACATAAACACAGTGAAGCTGGAGGATGAACGCTAACATTTTTCCACTTGATAAAAGTTAACGTGAGGGTTCCTGATGGTTAGG
>VUQG01040930.1:11107-60317 GCA_015106755.1 Etia nguti | reverse complement strand
AAGGTTAGCGTTCATCCTCCAGCTTCACTGGGTTTATATTATGCTAACATAGCTCTGTAGCTAGCAATCACGTAGCACATCATTATATACCAGCTAGTCCAACTTCAGTAACCCTACAAACATCACTGCTGTTTAGTTTTCTGTCTTCATTTATGTTGGAAGTGATAGCAGAGCTGTACATTTTAATCTTTTCAGAAATCTCTCAGTCAGAACATGGTATATCATGTTTAGGTGGAAACTAGTGAGCTAACTTCCTGCTAACTTCTAACTCCGTTAAATTTCATAAATCCTGTTTTCATGGATGCCTGGATGTTAAACTTAATAGTTACACCTGGTAAAGCAGCAACGCTGATCATTTTATTAAAGATGAAAGAATTTAGACAGTTTTTCAACTCTTAGTGATGCTGCAGTGTTCGTTTGACTTTGGGACCTGAAGCGGAGTTTGGGCTCAGACACGGCTAATGACGTCAGACTTAAAGACCGTATAAGTTTACAGCACAACCTACCTTTACACATAAACCTGAAGCCTGGTTCACATGTGGACCGACAGCAACACGGTTCATGAAATACGAACGCTAATCTATGTTTTGAGAATCCCTCCTACCCCACTTTTCTTTTCATAGTGCCATAATTTATTAATGCTTTCATTAGTCAGTCTCATATGTTTTGGTTTTCGGGTTTTTTGTGCTGTCGGCGTTTTGTTCATACCTAAAAACTAAGAGAAAGACGGTATGTGTGTCCTCATTATGGATTTGTGTTGGTGTGTGGGGCTGTAGCCTATAGTAAATATTGTTAAAAGAGAGTGTTTCAGGTCATTTTAGGAGAAACACCAAAGTAATGTAACAAGTAATGTAATTAATTACTTTCTCCTGGGAGTGTTTAAGTAACCTACTGCATTACTTTAAAGAAAAGTGTTCTGTGTAATATGTGTAACTGTCACGCTCAGGTGTGTGGAGAATGGAGAGAGGAGCCAAATGCAGGACTTGCAGGTGGGTTTTAAATGGAGCACAGATTTATTACAGAGGCTGAACATGAATGACTGAAATAAACTGGAAACACACGAGGAAGAGGAGACGACGAGACAAGGAACCGAGAGAAACTGAGGGCTTAAATAGACCAGATAATGGGGAGGATTGGAAACAGGTGGGAACACAGCTGGGATAAATCTAACTAATGACACAAAGGAAGTAGAACGAGGCATAATGCATACGGGGCAAAGACTATCAAACTAAAACAGGAAATATACATGTCAAACTAAATGACAAAAGTCCAAACACTAGGTCAACGACCCAGGTACCCTGACATGTAATAATACTTTTTTGAGTAATGACCCAACACTGATCACAACAAAGAAGGGAAATACCTCCATTATACAATAACATTTGACTGCTTAGCGATAGTGGTGACTCCCAAAGGGGAGCCAATGGGAACCCAGTGATAATCAATAAGGAATCGAATCAATAAGTGGTATACATAATGGAATCGGATTTTCTAAATTCTTGCTAAAATCAATTCTCATCCCTACCACAAAGACAAACAACAGCATAAACAGTAAAATGCAGCAAAGACTAACATAAACCAAGAGTTGAAACACAAACTAGAATACAAGCTTAAAATGAGATGAACACCAAACACAGAAACCAAACATTAAATGTGGGGTGAAGTCCCAATACCACGACACCAACAGTTCCCAAAGATGCAGCTTTTACTTTGAAGGCGAACATATGCGTGTGATGAACCTTTTTTTAACATCCTGTTGTTCCTGGTTAGAATACCTGTGATCAGAAGGAAGTTGCCCATCAGTGTTTGACCTTTAGATGGCCTTATTTCTGCTTCTCTGTCTTACTCCTTTATATCATCGTCTTTGATCTCGTCCCCCCACTGCTGTCTTCCACAACCTTGATGCCATAGCTTTTGTGTCTGTTTAACACTCACATGTACATCACACCTTCCACTCATTGTTGTGGCCTCGCCCTCTTGTGTACCAGTATAAATGCCAGGACTTTCCAGTGGTTCAGGGTGGGCTTAGCTTCCCAGAGCCACTCTCGGGCTGGTAAGCCCGACATATACTTAATAAACACAGCACAGCAAACTCCCAGAAACAGGACTTGGACTAATTTCTTCAACACAGTTAGCGAGTGTTTGCAGACATGTTGGCATCATGCATACAAACTACAAACACAGGGAGGTTTCTGTCAACCCGGTGGGGGAAACACATTTTTCCTAGCAACTGGTCCTTATTCACTCAATACTTCAATGTCACCATGAAAATGGCAGACAAGGTGGTATCTGCAAAACTTAAGTGTGGTTTATGTACATTTGTTTGGGCTTTTGTATTTCATATAGACAGCAGAAACGCCTGGCACCTTGTAAGCTGTTGCGTGGGCCAGAGTTGACCTAAAACTCATGAGCCAGGCATGATGGGAAACTACAATGTTTGTTTGTGCAGAAAGTGAAAAGTGTGTGCAATGCAGCATGTCGATGCTCCTTGAAGTACATTTAGTCTCCCGGTGTGGGCTGTACCTGTGTCTTTAGGTGTACACGTGTTCAGTGAGCACCGTAATCTGTGTCTGCTGTTGGCAGCGGTGATCTGGAGGCAGAGCGTGTCTCACTGCGGCGCTGCTGTTATTTTGGGTTTTGCTCTGGCGGCTCATTGGCTTTCCCCTCGCCCTCCTGTGGGATCGCTAACCTGATGTGATCGGGCTAAGCGAGGCCGCTCGCCGCCCTGAATATATTGCTAAAACACAGCGCAGGCTGCATGGAAATGCTGCAGTTTAGCACAGAGGCCTGCAGTGATAGGATCAACCTGAAATGAATGTAACAGCTGAAAGAGCTGCAGCTTATCACTCCCTGTTTATCTGTGCCGGGTTTTACCTGCAGATCCTATCAGACAGATGTATGTTTAGTTCACAGGCAGCAGATCATTTCCCATAAGCCTCTGAGGCATGCATAAGGTCAGATCTGAAGAGAAAGGAGATACGAGCAGGACGTGTAAAGACAATAACAAAGCGAGGGTTTGTGATGTACCTGTGGTGTGTTTGTGTGCACCCCGCTGAATAAAGGTTTATCCAAACAGGCAGATAGAGTGAAGTGATGCTTCCCTCACACCGCAGTCATTTCCCTTTTCCAACAAAGGAAACGTGTTTGTGTTTTGCAGCACTTTTCCTCTTCAGATAGCCCACAGCCGCTCTTCTTCTGTGCTCTGTTCGCCCAAGTTGTGACTAAAATGACAAAGGAAGGCTAGTTTTTGTCAGGCTGATGAATTCTTTTAAATAAAGGATTTCTAGTGAGCCCACCACCCCCACAACCAAATCTCTCACCATCTGGAGGCTGCGAGTTAGCAACCGTGTCACAAAGCAGCTGCATTTTTACAAAGTCATCGGATTCAAGCTCTCTTCCTGCTGGAAACACAAATGCAGCCTGTTGAGTGTGAGGATTTAAACAGATAATTACAGATTAAATGGCAACTTTGTTCCAACACAAGTTTGAATGAATGGAGAGCTAATAAACACAGACCGAACAGCGCGGACTTTAAAGCTTCAGATCTGTTTTCAAAAAGTTAAAAGCTGTAAAAACTAAAGATTTAAAACCTGAAGTACAAAGACAGCAGAATACATTCTTTTTAAATATTTGCTCGTTTTGAATTCGAAGCCAGGAGCTGATCTGGAGAATGCCAAGGTTACAGACCTGCTTCCTTCTGTGCTGCTTCTCCTCTCCTCTAACATCCCTGTAGATGTTTGGGAACTGAGGAGACCGTCTGCTGCAGTTTTGGAGTCCTCATTTCCTCCATTCACCTGCTCGCTGTGCTTTTCTGGAGTATGAGCACAGCGAGATTTGGCACCATTTGCAAAAATAAGAAAGGCCTTCTCTGGATGGAAGCACACGTTGCTCCAGAACCTGGAGGTGTGGTTCAGCATCAATGGGGCCTTCACGGAGGTCCAGGTTACTCCTGACATGTGCACTCATGCCCCTCCATACCATCAGGGATGCTGGGTTTCATCTGTGTGCTGATAAGAAGCTGGGTGGTTCCTCTTCTCTTTAGAGGCTGTAGCATCCATGATAGCCAAACAGAATCTCAGCATCTGATTGGTTACAGTGAGCTCAGGCATTTCAGTGCTGGTCCTCAGCCTCGAGTCTGTGAGTGATATTATCAAAGCTGAAGACTCCAAAGAAGTTTTCCTTTATTTTAAACTGTTTGCCCACAGAGTCTTCCTCATCTTTGCTTCTGAAAGACTCAGCCTCTCCTTTTTTACCCAGTCATGTTTCTAATCAACATCATTAGTTGTAATAACTACAGAGAGATAAAGCCAATGAGCCACACCATGAAGAAATGATCACTGAGCAGCAGTATGGCCTCATGCTGAGAAACAGAAATACAGACGTGGTGTTTGCTTTGACAGTTCTGATGGAGAAGTTTAGAGAAGGTCAGAAGGAGCTGCACTGTGGATCTGTGAGAAAGCAGATGATTGGCTGCTGAGAGAGGAAGTGTGGTACTGCATGAGGAAGTCAGGATGAGAGATGGGTTTACATCGGGGGTGGGATTACATCAGGGATCTGCTCTGAGACGACACTGTGATCTGTAGTGAGAGTAGAGAGCAGGTGGAGGAGAGCCTGGAGAGGTGGAGGTATGAGCTGGAAAGAGGAGGAATGACAGTCAGGAGAAGGAGGACAGAATACATGTGTGGGAATAAGAAGGACACGGTGTAACACTGAGGCTGTAAGGAGCAGCTGGAAGACGAAGAAGTTGTGAGATGTTTAACCTGCTGTTTATCTTTTAGTTTCCATCTGTGTTTCCTGATACTAAAACCACACTCTGCAACACAGACTGGTTAAGAAGTCATGCAGAACATGTGCTGTCATCATTTTACTGAAATTAGTTTCAAATTTCAAAACAAGTTTTTCAGTTTTAATCTTTTATATTTTGTTTGTACTGTTTTTAAATAAATGAAGGGTTGAAATGATTTTGGAGTCTCTGCGTCTGTGTTTTTATTTCAGTCATAATGAGTCCTGCCTGTTTTTGCTTCACAGAGCTGCAGACGTGGCAGGCCGTTACCATATAATCACACACCGTTTGTAAACTTAACTCCAAACTTTGCCCTGGACTCGAGTCCCGGTGCTGCTCCTGTATCTGAAATAGTTTTCCTCTTTCAGCCGGACAGATGCAGCGGCTGTTTGCTGAGACCGCGCCTGTGGTGGAGGTCAGACGGTTCAGGTGCCTCCAGATGGACAGAGAGGTCTTAAATGAAGGCAGCGAGGCGCTGATGGAGTAAAGTGCAGCCGAGCCGCCGGCGGAGCGAATGATGATCCCTGTGCAGAAAGAAAAGAGACACACTTAAAAGTCCCGGGCAGCAGAGATCCATCTGACATTTGCAGGCGATGAAAATGTCACCGTGAGAGCTGGAGGACGGACACGAGGACACACGGCTGAAATATTTGACACCACTTATCAAATTTCTGTCATGCAGGAGTGGCTCTGTGACCACAGTGGCTGAAAACTCTTTAGTTTAATCACAATTACTCACTGCTCCATTAAACACCTTCTCTGCATTTCTATTTTTTTGTTTCTTAGCATCAGATGCTCTTTATATCAGCTGGAGGGACACGGGGCTGAAGGTCATGGCAAATTTGATTAACACAGCTATCTTAAACTGTTTCATCTCTTCACAAACGCTATGAGCTATTTTTCTGTCGTCTGTGTGCCATTCCACTGTCTGATACTGAGGTCAGTGTTATCCCTGCGAGCCAAAAGCTGTGAATGCAGATGCTCTAAACTCAGTTTTTCTGCTCTTGGATCTTTGACAGCCATTCCCAAGATTCGGATTTCCAGAGCTGACTTTGGAAGCTCAGAGTCGTCTGTGGGTGAGCACGTCCAAACAAACCGAGGCGCTGCATTCACCGGTTTAATGTTAAAACTGTGTTCTTTCAGTTGTTTCTGTCTGTGGTCCTGCTGGCACATCTCTCTCTGGGACTTGGAAGAAGTTTCTGGTCTTTGTTGAAGCCGTTTCCTGTGATTTCTGCCAGTATTCATCATATTCCACAGAAATCTCTTGACTTTGTGGTGACTTCTAGTTTCCCACCTTGGATGAAGCGTAGGCAGCAGGGGGCGCTCACATGTTAACCTGCAGGAGAGCTGTGAGGATGCTGGGATAGGAGGAGGTGGAGGCAGATGATCCGCTCTGGTGACCCTTAAGGGAGCAGTGGGACGAAGGAGAAGGAGAAATGGCCAATCCAGGATTTAGAGATTCACTGAGGATATGATTTTATGATCATTTCAAGCCCACAGCTCTAGCTAGGAGCACAGAAGCTCCACCCACCTTCTGTTCAAACTGTTTATAAGAGGAAGTCAGAAAATGAGACAAGGATTATTTTCAATCGTGGATAAATTGTGGTGGTCATACTGGACAGACACACCACACCACGCTTAATGATGCTCAACATCCCAAAGTGCCACGCCACCTGATCTGCGATGAAAACGATGAACCTGGTGACAGATCGGGTAGATGTTCAGTATAAGGTCACTCTGTTTTCCATTTTAAGAATTAACAAAAGGAGGTAGGAAACATGACCATGGATCCACTTTAATAGAAACACTGAATGAACTGGGTCTGCAGGCTGAGGAGGGTCAGGTGACTAGTTTTGCTATTTTAAGAGAACAGGTGAGGTTTTACTGCAGCTCTTCTCACAGAAACAGGAACACTGATCTCATCACCGCGAGCTCCATGTTTCTGAGCTTCCCCCACCGAAGGACCGGCATGCTGAAACGCCATTCTGCTGATATCAGACACGTGCTGCGATCAATCAGTTTAACACACGCCTGAAACATTCGGGATGTTCACCTGGCAGCCGGACACCACGAGCAGCGCCAAGTCTGAAATGGCACGTCAAAATCCGTGATCCTTCCCGCGCCTCGCCTCATCTTCCATCAGAAGCCGTCGGAGCGGGAAGCTTGCGCCTCGGGCAACAATGTGTTCGACAACAAAAAGATGAAGGCGCTGCAGCGGAGAGAGCTCAGAGAGAAAACAGCATCAGAGGCGGGAAAAGCGTCTCCACATCTGGACCGTGTTTGTGCTTTTGGAGCCTTTTGGAGCCTTTTTAATGACATCATCTGACCAGTAATATGGTTGCTGTGAGGTCACTGCACTAACAGAGCATCTGCATTTGTGTGATGCTCTCATGTGATCCTCATCAGTTAAACTTTACCTGTTTAATAACTTCCACATTAGACGTTATCAAGAGTTAATTAACTGTTGTAAAAGGTGACTGCAGTAAAAATCTATTGGAAAACTGTGTTGAGCGGGTTGTGGATGTACTCAGGTGGAGGAGTCAGCCAGCATCACTTTGTGGACTCCGCCTTCCTCAGAGCGGCGTGGGATCCATTTTAGTCGACGGTGGCGAGCCCGCGCAGAACTCAGCTGAAATTAATCACGAGTGTGGCGGGCGGCTACAGTACGGCCGCTCCATGCATATTTCATCCGTCCCTGGCACACGGCGGCTCGATCAATCCTTCATGAATAAAAAAACAGCCCCATTTAAACCGAGACCCAATTTGCATCCGTCATCATCCCTAACCCTCTGCTGATCACATGACCCCCCCCAGTCTGAGATGCTCACCTGCACCAGCACATGGAAAGAAACACAGCTTTTTTTCTTAGAACAGGAAATTAAAGTAGTTTTCTTTTTCAACTCTGTGCTGAAAACTCAAATAGATCAAAATTTTAAATTCAGGATTATCAAGTTAAGATTATTCAATATTTTATACTTTAAATAAATCAAAATGAGTCCAGAAATATTAACCCTTTAACACCAAGTGTATCAGAGGGATTTAACAAACTGATATTTATTTATCTAGTTGTTAATTTTTCACACTCCAGTTTCAAAATAGATTTTTTTTCTGGAAGTTATTTCATAGTTTTATGCTTTAAAGGGTTAAATAAAAACTCTAAACTTTTTGTTTCTACCTCATAATTTGAACCTTTATTCACTTTTTGTGCTGTAAATGTGACTGAAATTGTTGCTTTTATTAGAATGAATAAAACAATGAGAGGCAATAATGGTCCAAACTGTAAATAATTATTTCAACTTCATTATCTGAAGCTTCTAACTCGGTTGAACATCGTAGATTTTCTTCTTCATGGACGCTTTAATGTCAGACATCATTGAAACAGCCACGATGATCATGTTATTGTTTTTAACTTCAGCGGCTCCTCAGAGTTTGACTGATTTTGGGAGTTTGCAATTGGACGTCGAGAGAAAGCTAAACAGCGGTGAAGTCGAGTTAGGTGACAGAAAATGAAGAGCGACCTGGTGGACAGCTACAGAGCTGCTACATATGCTGGTATCAGCACATTAACGGAGGAAGGTTGAGGATGAGGGTGAAATTGCTCTCAGTAAAAGTTCGAGTTGAGGGTCAGAGACAAACGGCATCATATGACAGGAAGAAAACGATGAAAATGACCAAACTCAGAGCACATCTGAGAGGATCCGTCCACGGCACGAGGTTATTCGTTAATCCTCTGCCTGCTTTAGCTTCCTCGCTGTCTTCTTCTCTTGTCCCTTTTCCCTCCGTTCATTTCCCTCCCAGTGAATCTGTTTTGCCGTCGTGAATCTTTAACGGTACCTGTAGTTTGGGGCTGCCTGAGTCACTTTGGGGAATTTGGTTTTGATGACTTTAATATGGACTCTGACCTGCATCCTGTTTGGAAGCTGCAGGTAGACGTCACCAAGTTCCCCCCATAAATTATCCGAGCTGCTGCTGGGGAAATAACAGCCATCACGGCGGCGGTGGGGGCGGTGGATTACTAATGGGCTGCAGCTAAAGATTTGCGGCTTGGCCGATCTGTCAGAAAAATAATAATAATAACAGAGTGAGACGGGTAAATGCAGCTCAGTGTGTGTGTTCCCGGCGTGACTGACACCCAATAAATAACCCATTTCAATTTCTGAAGCAGTCATGATGATAAACTCCACAACAGGCTTCCAGGCTCACCTGTGTTGATGCATTACATCCCTCTCGCGTGACAAAGTGGCTGTTTAATCACAAATCTGTCGCCATCTTACAGCAGAGAACCTCCCGACTGAAGCGCTCTTTTCTTCCAGGAACCACTCCGCAACAAAAACATTAAAAAAGCGGCCTCTGCTGCCTCGGCACAAGCAGATAAATCAGCGAATGATTGAGGAGTCGCATTTGAGGAGGACGAATCTGCATTTCCACTGGTGCTGGTGGAGAACTGAGGCCTGTTTTCCTGCTGGAAAGCTCTAAATAAACCTTCAGCTACACCTTCTTCCAGGGTTTAAAAAACAAAAGCAAACTATTAAAAGCAGTAGTTCCTGCGACGTCCACCAGAGGCTCCAGCAGTGACTCAGTCCCCATAGACTCCCATGTTAAAACTTTACAGCAGAGATGAACATGTTTACAGCCTGACACACAAACTGTTTCAGTCTCTGTAAATAATTTCCCCCTTTATTACACCTGTACATGTGTGATTGTTTCTATAACTCAATCGTTTTGGGGCTTAGCTAAATAAGTTCCCCCTTCATTAGGGGTGTGGCTTCTTTGACTGACAGGTGGATGGTGACACAGGTGGCTGTAGTTGCTAGCAGTCTGCTAGGCTTCACCTGTATCTTCAGAGTTGGATATGAAGAATCATGCCTGTTGTATCATTGGTGAAGGGGTCCTCTTTACCAAGTCTTATGGCCTCTTCCAGATGAAATAAAGATGGATGATTCTCATTAACAGCTGAAGTAAACATTGGACTGACAGCCTTCCACAGTTTGGGGAAAACTTCGAACAGTAGCAGAAACATGCCGGCTGATGGCAGCCACTGTAGCTAGGATTATGCACTTGCACTGGGAGGAGTAAGAAAACAATTCAGTTGACTGCAAACTACAATCTACTGACATCTCAAATAAACATTCAGAGATATTACATTTTATCAAAATATGTATTTCAGTGATGAATGCCATCAAAATATTTTCAGGCTAAAAAATCTAAACCTACGGCACTTTTGTATTATTTAGTATTTAGTTATTTCTCAGTAATAGAAAAATTAAAACCTCTGCCATTTAAAATAAAGTAGCGCATATAAAATATAAATGAGACAAAAGACAAAGTTTCCTGTTTCCCTAAAATCTGGAAACACAGAATCTAGATGCTCAAGAAAAATTGAGCAGCGGTCTGTTCTCCAGTTTCTATGAGTGTTCAGTATTTGAGGTTTTTATTGGCACTAATTAGCAGATACCTGCTCCACCTGTACAGTCTATTGCTAAGGTAGCTATCGTTGACTCCACCTTCTTGTCCAAATACAGTGGTGTGGTTTAAATGGAAACACAGATGATTCAGAAATGTATTGATGACCTCCTGGTGACTACTGCCATCTTCTAAGTACAGTCTCTGGGCGGAAGCTGCACCCGCTCTCTGTAAAAACGTTTTGCTTCTTCTTCATAACTCTGTGGGTGTTGTTTCACAGTTTTGTTATCTTTAGGATTTTGACACTGTACAAACTAAAAAGCCTTAAAGGAGGAGGCAGCTCTGAGTTTTAACAGTGCAGTTATAAACAAAATGATTATCCTAGTGTGTTTGTGAGCTCAAAACCACAGAAGAAGAAGAATCTCTCAGAGTTTAGGTGGTTAAACAGCCGACTGCCTTTCACTTCTTCAGAGATGAAGGCTGGAGAGAGAAAGGTAGCCAAGGTTGGACTCTTGTCCCAGCGCTGTCTGGCACTGTTGTGATGTCAGGAAGAGTTGGCGTCCTCCAGAGGTCCACCGACCCGTCTGATTCCTCTCTAATTGGACTTCTTTAATTAGCTGGCAGCCCTCTCGTCCTCTTGACTTGGCGGGCAGAGCGTTTCCTGCAGCTCAGCGCAGGGACCTCCTGATTGGGCCCACAGCTTTTCCTCGCTGACCTCGCAGATCGAGTCGGCCACTTGGTTTCACCTGAGAGAGCGAGGAGGGAGCATTGTTTCTAGGTAACCAAGCAGCTGCAAATGATGCTGCTTTCAGATGTTCAGACAGTTTGTTTTCTTGAACACTGCTTCAGGTTTTTTTTTTCAGGAGGCGGAATAAAATGAGCGCTCGCTAATTTAAGACTTATTTGATTTAGCTGCAAATTAAATGTACTTATTCCACTGTTGTTCTTAAGATTGCTGTGCATTAGCACCAGTGTTTAGTTTGACTTCCTCCTGAAAAGCAATCATTTCTCCCTAACTGGATCTCTGTAAGCACATTTGCTCTGATTAGTGTCATAAAACGCCGGCTCGTTACAGCAGATTGGCCTTTCCGTGAAACCTGAGCTGCTGATGCAAACGCTGGAGAGGAAATGGAAAAACTCTCTGCGCTTTGAGTCAAACTGGTGGGTGTTTCACTCAGTTTGTGAACTAAGAAAGAAGACATTAGAAGGAGATAATAAACCGCTGACCTCGACTTTCTCAGGTGTGCTCAGTCCTGTTTTCCTCATGAAAAACTTTAATGCAAAAGTCTTCAGCTTCAACAGGAAAATGCTTTGTTACTTCATGCATGAAGGTTTTGGCATAATATTCCCAGAGTGAGTGATTAACAGAGTGAGTGATTTTCAACATAGCATTTCTAAACTAGTTTTATTTATTTATTTTTGCACACAATAACAGAATTATTTCAGAGCAAACAAAACGACCAGGGTCACTACCGTTAGCCACCTGAAAAACCGAGCCGTAGCACAGATCACTGCTGTGCAAACTTGTAAAATCAAGTTAAACCTGAGTTTTATCTTTGAATACACACAGTATGAAAACTTCAGCTAAGGTTTGAACTGTCACTGAGAAAGCAGCACGCAAAAACCTAAAGAAATCAGTTCAGACTTGAGAAAGAGAATTGTTGGTGCTCACAAAGCAGGAGATGGATGTACAAAGTTATCACAACGTTTTCAAGTGTCAGGAACTTGAGTGAGAGGTATCATCAAGAAATTCAAAGAGAGCCACACAGTACAGAACAAGTCTGGCAGGGATAGAAAGCAAAGATTTCAAAGACTCTGGAAAGAAAGTAGTGAGACATGTGTCTAAAGAGCCCAGAACAACTGCTGAGACACCCGTGAATGACTCAGGAAGTCGGGAATTGTAGTTTCTAAGACGATCACTAGAACGCTGAATAGGAGTGGACTGGGAGGTTTTAGACCAAGAAAAACTTCTGCGCAAGAGACACCTTCAAGCCACACTGATGCTAAGAACAACCCGGAGAAAGATTATAGACTAGATGTGCGCCCTTTGGTCAGAGGAGATAAAACTAGAGCTGTTTGGCCACAGAGACGCTGTTTATGTCTGAAAAAAGAAGAGAGGCATACAACCCAAAGAAGAGCATCCCCACAGCGAAGCACGGTGGGTGCAGTATTATGCTGTGAGGACGCTTCACTATGTCTGGAAGTGGGAATCTCATCAAGCTGGAAGCAATCGTGAAGAAAGAAGGATATGTGAAGATCATCAGTCAGCAGAAAAACTGGGTCTGGGTCTAACATGACAGTGACCCAAAAAGATATGTTGCTCCTGGTGAAGAATGACCTCCACAAGACCGGCTGTGTATGGGGCGGACTGAAGAGCAGGGTCCAAGCCAGAAGACCATCAAATATGGAGGCGCTTGAGAGATTCCCCAAAGAAGAATGGGCTGGAATTGCTCAGGAGGCGAGTGTGAGACTTGTTGAAAACTACACGAAACGACTGCAGGCTGTTATCCAGTGAGAAGGACACACAGCTGACTATTAGCATCAGGGGGGCTAATTATTTTGACCCTAGCAGTTTTTAAAAAAAATAATTGATGGAAAAAAGCAGTCTGCAGTGTCTGAAGAGTCCTTTATGTGTGTTAAAAGTCAAAATTTCATGTCACTGATCTTCCACACGCATCTGTAAGTAAGCCTGATTGAGACAGATTTAAGTTAGTAAAGTTTATTTATAAAACGCTTTTCACAGACAAGCAGTCACAAAGTGCTGTACAACAAAATAGAACCAAGTAAATAGAAAAATTAAGTCCTGTAATAGAGATACAAAATCCAGTTAAGGCACAAAATAAAGTAAAGAGGTAGTTTAAAAACAGCTCCTATCAATATCCTATCAAAATCTGCTGCTTTTTAAATGAAGTCCACAGAGTCAGCTAAACATAGCCCACAGTGGGAGACCGTTTTAAAAGCTAAACGATAAGCTCTGACCCTCCCAGTCTTCAACCTTATTTGAGGAACAACTAACAAATTCTGAGCCTGTGATTGAAGACAGCGAGCAGCACTGGGTTTGGTAAGAAGCTACGATAAACAGTCTGGAGTCTGGCTGTTTAGTGCATGTACAAGAATTTTAAAACAAATCCTAAAATCTACTGGGAGCTTGTGTAAAGAATATAAAATAGGAGTGATGCAAGCTTGCTTACCAGAATGGTTTAACAGTCTAGCTGCAGCATTTTGTTTCACTTGGAGGCAGGAAAGAGATGATTTATCTAAGCTGGTAAACAGGACATTACAACAATCTAAGCATGGTGACACAAATGCATGAATAATTTTCTCCAGTTCAGCCATAGACATGTTAGACATGTTCCTTAAATGAAAGAAACGGGAATGTGAAACAGATTTGACATGTGAATCAAAGCTCAGAGAGGAATCAGATATTACATCAAGAAGTCAAAAGCTGGACTTTGCAGATGAACAAAGCGAAGCAAGAGCCTGACTGATTTTAGGCTACAGTACAGAGGAGTGATAATCATGGTCTCAGTACTGTTCAAGTTTAAAACAAGGTAATTGTTGGAGAGCCAGTCACTGATCTAAGTCAAAGAGTGAACTACTATCCAAGCTGTGAGGCTTAAAAGACATATACAGTGGAATGTCATCTGCATAGAAATAATTGAGCTTTGTGGAACCCTTGGAGACCTTGTGGAGACCTTGTGGAGACCTTGTGGAGACCTTGCTCGCCCTGGCAGAAAAAGTCCTCCTACAGACTAAATATGACGGAACCCAAACACAGAGTCAGAAAGAGAGTCAGAGTCAGACAAATCCCTAAAACTATTAAATGTTATGGTCTTCAGTCTCAAATTATAAATGGAGAATTGAAAACCAAATCTGTGAGTTGCATAATAAAGACTGTAGTTGACTTTATAAAAGTTTTCTAATGATTTGCTAACACCAGACATAGGTTTCTTCGCTAAAGGAGTTACTGCAGCATGTTTAAAGTCAGAGGGAACACACCTCGCTTTAATAATAGAACGACAACGGACCGATACTGGTGCTGAAGGAGGTAACATCTGTAACAACTGTGAAAATGGCTTCATCTTACCTATTACTCTAGTTAAATCATTAAGTGTAATCTGAGGACCGTCTTCACAATCAGAGGAACTGGATCTCAAGTCCATCACCTGACTTCCAAAGTGATCAGAGAGTAACAGAGCGTGCTGAGGTGGAGGAGAAACAATGCTGTTAATACAATCAAATAACACCCTGTTAGTATTCTTATTACGATTGCTGAGTAAGAGGGCCATTTTTATTTCTGCCTGGCTGATCTACACGGCCTCTCTTCTCACACTTGTGACAGTCGATGTTTTTACTCCAACAGTGTGCAGTAGGGTGTCCAGATCTGCCACAATGAAAACCTGAGCCTTGTGCATTTGCTTTAGAGCTGCTGAATTGTGCACTCTGCCTGTAACAAATGTTCTATAAACAAAATTATATTATAATCAATTGCTCAATCAGCCCAGCTAGCGGGGAGCATTCCTGGGAAATGGTTCCTACAAGTTTTAATAAAGTGAAAATGTCTTAATTAAGACTTTGAATGATGGTCGTCTTGATGCATGCTCAATCATCCAGGTAAGTAAAATCTCCAAAAGTTGATTCTGTTCATCTGGACGTAGGACGACGCTACGTCCAGATGAACAGAATCAACTTTTGGAGACTTTGAATGATGCTTATCATTCAAAATAACCTCCTGTAGGGTCAAAGGTTAAATAAAACAGGGTGTTACTGAGTTAAAATAAAATGTCCTTTTTTCCAGCATTACTTGATTTTTAAGAAAAAAACAAAGCAAAAACACATTCATCGTTTAACATCTTGAGAGCTGTTCCAGATTGTTGCCCAGAGAGCGTTTTTCAGTATTACCTGCATGCTTTCATCGACAGCTTGGAGAATGTTCGAAGGCTGTTTATCATTTCTTAGAATTTTCTTGTAAGGTTGAAAGGTTAACTAAGACAGCAATATTCCGAGGATGCTTTGGTACAAATTATGTCTTTTTTTTAACAAAAAACCCCACCATGTTACACAGTAACAGTGAAAAAAGATTCTCAAGGCAACATTTTGAAACCGATTCAGGAGGCGTTGGCAAACTCACATGAAAACTATTAGTATTTATTTATTTTTTGGTGAAACATTCTTTCGAGCAGTTTTGTTAATAAAAGCAGAAAATCTCACACTGCAGAGCTGTTGCTAGGGTAACACATTCTAGAATTGTCTTTTTCATGAAACTGTTACAGTGTTACATTGAAACTACAGCGATACACCGTAACCATGGAAGAACATTTTCAAGCTAACATGTAAGTGTGTGATTCTAAGTTTACAAGAACACGTCAGGTTGTTAGAAGATGTAATTACACACTAATCTGTGTATATCTGAGTACAACATTATTTTTTTCTGTTACATAAACTCAAACTTACTGACTCCTCCTTTAGTAAGTATTTTATAATCTTAGTCCTCAAAACTTTTGAATGATTTGAAAAGTTTTGAGTTAAATTTTTAACCTCACAGTCAGATCGTGTGAAATAGTAAAGGTAGAGATACATTTTGGTAAATATGAGATTTCTTTGTAAGTTTGGCTGTTTTTAGGTGAAGTTTAAATAAAACTGGCCAGCGGAGGAGAGGAGAGGGTGAAGCAGCAGCCTCTTCTGTCTCCACAGAGATCAGCCACCTCATGAAGCCTTCATGAAGAGGCTGAGGCATGCTGGGGTATGGAGGCAGGAGTGATGTAGGAGGGGGGCTCCTGTGGGCGTCGTGAAGTGGCCCTGGCAGGTCTTAATGCTGCTGTCAGACGCCGCGGTCCAGCGATGTGCTTTCCTCGCGCTCCATCACCTTTAAGATTATACGACTTTTAAATGAGCCGCAGCCACGGGGAACGGCGCCCGGGGAACGCCTGTCGCCCCGCCAACATGAGCCATGATTTGCCGTGCCATTAATCTCTGCGGGGAGATCTCAGCCGATTTGTCCTCGCCGACAAATGAAGCTGTAAAACTTTTCCTGCATGTGACACTGCCGCCAATGGGACCACGATGCCATCGGCACACGCATCAGGAGCCAATCAGGACCCGAGGTCTGTGCAAATGTCCGCACACCAAGGGGAGGAAGAAGAGACAGCATTTAGGTTTAGGTATGAACACAGGACAGGCTTTAAATCAAGCAGGCAGGAAATAGCCTGTTAATTACAGCTGGAGGCGGAGTCAGCTGACCACGCTGCAGGAAACGGGCCTCTGATGGTGAACCGAGCAGCTCAGAAACACACTGCATATCAATGTTTTTAATAAAACAGAGAAGAAACATGGAGGTAAATACTCTGTAAATGAAAAACACTGGAGCATGACAATAGAACTGAGAGTGAGTTAAGGTGGAATTTTGTCAAGTTAGTCAGTCATTGATGTAAACACCACCTTATTTGCTGATCAGTTAACACTGAATGTGAGGTTTATACCACAGATGGCCTAAATGAACACTTTTAGTAACTACCAAAATATTCTTTATGTTTCTGTGATGGTTAATTCACAGGTATGTGCAAACTCTTTAATCAAAACATTTTTAAAGGTGAAATATAATTATTGTTGTTATCTATGAATAACCTTAAAACAAATTTCAGTCATTTACTTGCATTTCTGAACAGAAAAAAAAACGATTTCAGTGGTTGAATTTTATGCTCGATTAACTTCTGACGTCTCAGAAAAGTCCAGTGTGCCGGCCCATATTTGGCTATCATCTTCCTCCAGCTGCTCCTATCCCAGCATCATCGGTCACAACAACCCTCTGCATGTCGTCCTTCACTACATCTAATGATGGCCTTCCTCTTTTCCTCCTGCCGGGCAGCTCCAACATATCCACATATCCAAACCCCCTCAGCCTCTCTGACTCTGAGCTGTCCCACGTCTGTCCCCCTTCTTGCCCCCCTGTCCCTCCGATGGACTCGTTTCTGATCCTGTCCGTCCCGCTCACACCCACTGAACATCTTCACCTCAGCCTCCATCATCTCCAAACATCACTGCAGGTATCACTACCATCTTGTAAACCTTCCCTTTCACTCTTGCGCTTCTCCTTCACCCGACACTCGTCTCCACCCACTCCAGGTATTTAAACTCGTCTACCTTCACCACCTCTGCTCCTTTCCTTCTGTCTCTCTTTCTCATTCACACACATGTACTCTGTTTTGCTTCTGCTGTCTTTCATTCCTCCACCTCTCCAGGCTGACCTCCACCTGTTCTCTACTCTCACTCAGTTTGTTGTTGGACTAATTTTAGTTTTTTACAGATTTCTTAAAGGTTTCACTGTTTTTTATGACAGTTGTTCTGATAAATGTTAAGCGCTGTATATTTCAGATATGGCTCCATAATAAACAACAGAGCTTTAAAAGAAGCGGACACAATGAACCTAAACGAGTCATCGGATAATTAAATATGTGAAAACTTTAACAGTGAGTTTTGTTTTGATGGCTGTGTTTTTACAGTGTTTCCAACTCTCGTATATCAGCTTCCTCACCGGCATATAAACCGTCTCCTCTTTCTCAGGACCTGTTCGGCCTCGAGGAGCTCCGGGGGGACCGGGAGGAGCATCTCCAGGGCCTGGCTTTGTTTTCTTTTCTCTCCGTCCTCAGCTGGCTGCTTTCATGGCGGTCATTAGGCGCCCGGCCAGCGGCGGTGATGGTTGTCCAAACTGAGAATCAGGAGCTGGAGAAGAGAAACGACACGCAGTCCAGCGGGGAGCCCGAGAGAGGAAAAGTTTTAATGGATGAGAGGAGAGAAGGGGGTCAGTCAGCTGCTCTAACTGGTCTCCTAGGCCCTCCTTAAAGCTCCTCTTTCCATCCTGCAGAGTACAGTAGCTTCTCTAAGCAAAGCTCGGAGCGCCCCGCTGGGTTCGGTGTTTGTTGCCTTTGGGGTGATGATGGCTTCAGATGGTTGCTGGTTGGAGGGGGTTGGGTGGAAGGCTGGAGAGCTGTCACCCTCTGGGAGTCGTGTCCTACATCGGTTCTTAAAAGGATCTGAAGCTGCTCTCTTTTCAGTCTTTTTCTCTTCCAGAAGCGAATCCCCAGCTGCCCCGTTACACGCGAGTTTCTAAATTTAAAGCCTCACTGTGGAGGAAAAATAAAGAGACGCAGGGGGAAACTGAAAACACACATGAACAAAAACCAAAGTTATTCTACTCTGTATGTCTACAATCCAAACATGTTCATACACAGTGGAGTGTCAATCATCTCATTTCCTTCATTTCGGGTCAATTTTTACTTCTAAATCAACAACCTCTAGATAATGAATACAGCAGTAAGATAATTATTCTCAACTTTACCCCACTGAAATTTACTTTTGCCTTCAAACGTTTTTATTTACTGTCAAACTCCTTAAATTCTATATGTTTAAGTCATTTAGAGACTATGAGATGCCACTGCTGTACAGTTTCACTTCTACAAACCTAAAAATGCAACACGCAGACAGGTTTGAGTCGTTTTCTGAACAAATGAGAGCGTGGCAGCCTTCAGAGAGTCCCGGCAGGTAAAAAGTCTGTTTCTGCTGCTCATCGTGTTTAAGTTCAGACTGTCCGATCCAGAGAGAGTGAAGAGGGTCCACAGTTTGATAAACAGAACTGAAGCTGAGGCCCTGGGACGCGAAGCAGCTGCTTATAATCAATTTTTTAAACGTTTCTGACGCCGAACAAGAGAAGGTGCAGGTTTGCTGCTCAGGGTGGATCTCTGAAAGTTCACTTCTCAGAAAAACATGGACGCCCAGAGATCTTTTCACCCGCACACCATCGTCATCCAGGACTGAGAGGCTTCAGGATTTTGTTATGGAGAGGCAGGCTGAGAAATCCTGAACACCTCTGAATCTACCTGCCTGCAGAGAGTCTGCAGCTCTGAGCTGCTGAGTGATTTTTTTGAAAGAACTGAAATGTGTACATACAGATTAAACACACACACACACCTTGCAGTCTGTTTAAATCTGTTAAAATCACACTCCAGCTAAGATGCTGAATCTGACATTTCATAGTATGTTTATTGTCTCTAGAGGATGGGAATCGGCACTTAGTGGCTAAAACCACAAAGCGCAGCAGCACAGGACTGAAACTCTATTTTTAAGTGATACTTTGTCCCCACGCCGCCCCACTTGATCTGTTAATACACCATCTTCATTTTGCATGAATATTTAATCCCCATCTAGATATTAACACGGAACCATGTCACATAATAATGTATACTTTATACTTTACTGATCCCCGTGGGGAAATTCCTCTCTGCATTTAACCCATTCCCTCAGTGAAGGGCGCCCGGGGAGCAGCGTGTAGGGACGGTACCTTGCTCAGGGGTACCTCAGGGTAGCCGTTCAGGGGAATCGAACCCCTGACCTTCCGATCACAGGACCAACACTTTACCTACTGAGCTATCCCTGCCCCATAATGCTCAAACCTTTGAATTCTGCTGTGATTCCTTTTAATAAATATATTTTATACTGACTTCAAGTCAAGCTGTAGGCCCATGTTTCTGAACTGAATGATATTTAGAGATATGCAGTCCTCACAGGACATCCAGTACACACACACATGATTTTATTGAAGATGATGAATTAAACAAAGTATGACTGTTGATCAAGCAATGTTTGAAATTCTTGAAATGAGCTCAGCCTTAAACATCTGCAGCAGTAATATTGATAAATATAAACCTGATGGGGATTTTTTTTCTGTAGAAAAAATACTTTGACTTTGGATTATTTATTTACAGTTTGTCAGTAATACAGTTTTATATGCAGTGAGTTGTTTTCAAAGTGTTTTACTGCTACTTTTACTAAAGCGCTCCTCCTTCACCCCTTCTGACTGTCAGCTAATGATAAATGGTTAGACCAGGGGTGTCAAACATAGGGCCCAGGGACCAAAATCAGCTCTGCAAAGACTCTAATCCAGCCCACAGGACATTTTTGAGAAAATGAGAACGAGGGCATGACTTTTGGACTTTTAATCACATTTTCAGAAATTTTGCAGCTTTTCCTGCTGATAAAGAGCTCACACATGACCGTTGTTGACCCAACAGTTTTTTTTTAAACAATGGATCCACAGTGATTTAAAAACAAACAAACAAAAAATCCCCAGAATATTTTCTGTAAATTAACAAAAATTTTCTTTTTCACAATTGCAGGCTGAGCAACAGAGCTTGAAAAATTACAGAACTTCTTCTTCTTGACATATTTTAATGTGGTCCAGTTTCTCGTGTTAAAAAGTGGAGGAAGATCTAAACACCCAGTGTATCACGTTTTTTTTCTATTCTTGGCTCTCTGTGATGTCATAGAGCAGATATCCCTAATAAAGGCCACATAAACCCACCAACTGTTTATTTTGCTGATATCTCACAGGCGAGGAGCTGATGACAAGGATTGTTCTGAACTGTGAAATCATGCAAAGCTGCAGTCCAAGAAACCGAACAGGCCACTTTGCTGTTGTCCTGCTGATTTACTTAGTAGTTAGTTACTCAGATTTAGTGCAAATTAAATATAAATCTGCTCTGAAAAAAATATTTTTCATTAATTTAACATTCAGACAGTTTTGTAGTCTTACATTTTCATCTTGATTACTTCTAACAGGTTGAAAAACAAAGAGTGTTACGTGCGGTGAGCTCCTCAGAAACCAGTTTTTGTAAAACCCCCTCAGACCCCCTGGCGTTCGGCTCTGAGCGGCGTCTCCTCTGCAGCCTCCGAGTTAATTACAGTGAAAGTCGTGGAGGAAAGTCGTTAAAGCCGCCGCTCTCGGCTGCTTATCTGCGAGGTGTGAACAGGTATTTACTCCAGCTGGGAGAGACGCCAGCAGGAACGCCACCGTGCTAACGCTGGATTAGCGGCGGGGCACTGTCAGCCCGGTTCCTCTGGGGGCCCACGTCAGGAGTGGATCTGTCAGTGGCGTTAATGCCACTGGGACGGCGGCTGATTAAACATGAGCTGCTGCTGCTGCAGCATCCTGAAGTGTTTTCAGGATCAAGTTTAAATATCAGAATCGGTGTGATTACATGTGTACACAGTAGAGACAAACATATGTGGACGCACCAGTTTTGAGTATTTTTGACACATAAAACACGCATGTATGCTAAAGAAGAAGAAAACCACCTCCCCACTAAAAACAAAAAAACCAAGGTCCGATCTATCCCGGATATCTTTAACACATCCGGCTTTACCGATCCTAAAATCATCAATCAGGCTGAGACGTCACATGAAGGTGGTCTTCATCTCAAAGAGTGTATAAATCTCTGAGCATGTTCACATGAGAGAGGCACAGAAAAACATGTCTGCTGACTGCAGATAAAACTCTGATAAGAAAACATGAAGAGTCTGAGAACACTGAGAACGTGTGAGCGAGGACAGGACTGAAAGCGCTGAGTGAGATACGAAAGTGGACGGTGGTGTGCCGCTGGTGAAGGTCTGAGATCGTCTGAGATGGTCTAAGATGGTATTTCACTCGAAACCGTTTCCCATCACCTTGAATCGTCCTGATCTTTTATTACATGAGATCCGGATGTTGTGTTGACTGATTTGTAAAGTGCCTCAGGCGAAGTTGTGCATTTCAGTGTCCGCTCTCACCAAGGTCACAATTAAACAGACAATTTTAATGTCACTGATACTTTTATCAGGATGAATAAATGACAGAATAAAGTAACTGTTAAAGGTGTAAAATGAAAAATGTCGGCTTTGTGAAAACTTTGCTTGTTTTTGACAGACAGCTGGATCATCTGGTTCATTCTCAGACTTGTGCGAAGAAAACTGAACGAGTGCGATGAAGGCTGAACCCGAGTCCGGCGCCTTCAAAGTAAAACTGCACCGCCTTCAAAGTAAACATACAGTGCCATTAAAATTTAGGAAACGTTAAACAAAGTAAATGAACAAATTCAGTTTGCTGTGATTCCGGTGGATTATTTTTTTGATGAAAACTTCTTTGTTACTTTGGGTGAATGTTAAATGAGCTATGACCTCAGCAACTCTCGGCGAGTTATCCACGGAAATCCTACAAAATTACAAGAAAATGTGACGCAGCACGGGACAAAACAGGCAGAAAGAGACCGAGAGTCTCGACTGCACAAATACAGCAAAACACCGACTTTCAGCGTTTCTTAACTTCACTGCAGAAATCTCTAAAAACTGCCTCAGAAAAAAAATGCAGTTATTTGAACAATTCCTGATGAATAATCTGGAAACAGCGCAGTATTCCGGCTCAAATCCTGATCCAGCAAACCCTCCGGCTATGTTGGGAAAACCCCGCCAAGTGAGTTTAACGCTTTTCCATCTTTGGCCTGCGACGGTAACGCTGGTGGATTGCGATCAAGCTCTTAATCAGAAGTTTAAACATTTACAGATCAGTTACAGCCCAGTTTCTCTCTTTTTACTAAACAAAAAGATTTTATAGGCTTTACATGTTTAAGTTAACAAAACAGAGATAAATAAAACTATTTTTAGTGTGGTAATCAGACACTCAGAGAAGTGCCAGACAGTTTGAGTATTTTAAAGACCTGTGAGGATTATCCTTTGTTTTAAAATAAAACGCAGTGGATCTCAGCCGCAGCAGTAAGCCAGAACAATTTAAACACCTCGTATTAAAGAGGGGCAACAAAGACAAACGAAGCCCAGCTCTTCAGTTTTTGACTGCCTAAATAAACGTGCTGGAGGTGGCAGAGCAATGTTGTGGAAAAGAAATGACCGGAGCTTTTACTGCGTTTCTTTTTTTGACAGTTTAAGAAGTTAATTCCTACTCAGATGCATTTGTTTCCTTAGAAACTGTTCAGAGTTCCTGTGAGGGTAAAGGAGCCACGATTACAACCTTTTATCAAGTTGATGTTGATGATGCACAGCAGTAGTTTGATTTATCCACTCTTCATGTGTGTGTCACAGAAAGTCTAAATTTGAAGCACTGTAGGTGAGGCAAATTCCCCTCCAGGAGAAGATAATTACACAGTCAGATGTAAGAAATGCACAACTGAATCGGCGCAAGTGCTGAACTCGCAATCGACACAGGTGCTACCAAACCAACTCGTCAAGTGAATAAAAGCAGCAGGATTTCGCTCACGGAGGCCGCTCAGAGAACGCTCTCAGAGAGTGCTGCGAAACCATCATCTGCAGTGAGTCGCTCTCTCTGTGCAAACACGCTAAAAAGTCCTGCTGGTTCTGAATCTTCAGGTCCTCGGGACCGAGGGGGAATCGCTGTCACCCACAGGATCCAAAATGAAAAGACCCAGGGAAGCCCTGGCACATATTCCACAGTTTTGTTGTGCATATAAAATGGCAATAAAGGTCTATTCTATTCTATTAACAGAATAGTCGTACTCATAGTTCCACCTGCAAGAGATGCCTGACTCTGCTAGAGGCTAAGCTGACAGTGGTGCAGTGAACGGTACAGCCTGCACGATACTTACTTAAATATCGCATTCTTCCAAATCTCCAAATGTCCATATAAAAAACAGCTTGACAGTTATACTACAAAACAAGCACTTAATGATGTCATTGGACTACGTGATGTCAGTGTGACAGCAGGTGGTGGTGTAGAAAATAAAGGCGTCACTAAAAACAAAGCTTTTATTATATTCTAACTGCTTCATTTGGATTTACTGCTGCAGCCTTGATTTTGAATGTTTCTGCACAAAATATAATTTTATTAGACATTCAGAAAAAGAGATGCTAACCGCTCAGTTTACTGAAGGTTAAAGACAAACTACTGTTGTGTGAAGATCAGGAGGATCTGTAAGGTTCATGTTATTAGACTTTTTAAGAAATACACCACCTTTAGCGTCATGTTAGATAAATGAGGTCTGTGGTATTTAACAGGATGATGCCCAGTATTACTACATGCTGAGGCAACCCTCACCTTAATGGCACTAATGAGTTGTTGGGGTCTGACTTTTCTTCTGAGTCAAAAAGCCTTTACAGAAGAAACTTCCCTAAACATTTTTTTTCTTCGGATCTTCAACTCAAACAACAAATTTCTAAAGTTCTGAGTTTTATACGAGCCACAGAGCGGGAATAAAACGTTTGTAATCTGAAAACGAAGCAGAGCTCGAACGTCTCCGCCGTGGCTTTAATCAGCCTCGATTTACATGACGGACAGACTTCAAACAGCGTCTGTCTTTGTCAATCAAGTGTCACCTCTAAAAAGAGCCTTCCATCACATTTCACTGACAGCGAGAATCGAGAGAAGAGGACAGATGAGATGAGCTCAAAATGAATTTTTTCCTCAGTGATAGCATCACCATCCTGTGAACGCCATCGCGCCGCTGCTCCAGAAGACTGATAAGAGCGACTCCTGCCTTTTAAAAAGGCAGAATGACGTGCAGGATACGGCGACACGGCCGCTCTTAATTCTCACTTTATCTGGCAGTAGTCGTGGTTTGAATATTTGTGCGGCAGGGTTTGCTCGCTGTGTGTTTCTCTGCCTGTAAGTCGCTGCCGAGGTCTTTGTGTCGGATTTTGTTAAATTATACAGCAGCTGATAAAGCTTCTCTGAGTATCTGCTGCTTAAGGAAGTTAAAGAAGAAAAAGAGGGTGGACTTGAAGAGTGGGGTGGAGGGGAAGAGCTGACTTTGAAGAGCAGGTGGAAGATTCTTTTAATCCACTCGGCAGATTTGGCGCCACAAAGAGAGAAAGAGAGAACGAATCCAGGCCGACTTAATGCCTCGCTCCTCTTCTTCCTGCTTTTCTCCCCTCATCGTCGCCACGTCTCAGAGTAAATCATCACCTCAACAGGTCATTTAGGCAATAATTGAGCCCTGAACTCTTAAAAGTTGTCTTAAAACGATTGAGAACAATCAGTCAGAGGGTGGAGGCAAAGTTTAACAACTAAAAATGTACAGAAAGCAGTACAGATGCCAGTCAGCCTCAGTTTGAAGAAACTGACAGAAAGCCAAGAGGCACAAAGTATCCACAGATTTTCACAAACAGATGCAAAAAAACTTCACAGCAAAGCAAATTACCACAAAGATGTGAAAAATTTAAGAAAGATCAAAACAGAAATTAGAGCAACACAAAAGTGAAAACAAACAGAGCCTAAAAGACTTCAACAGAAACAAATGGTGAGCAAAAGGGGTTGAAAAATAAAGATTAGGGTTCAAAAAGATCACCGCAGTATAAAGAAATGGATGCAAAGAGACTTGAAGCAAACAGCCAAAAAGACTATTAACACAACTATTAGCCTTAAAATCATATTCACAGACTCAAACTTAAAGATTTAGAGAAAACGCCTCCACTAGATGCACAGACAAAAACAGTGAGACAGAAGCTAAGAGGTTAAAAATGGAGAAAACAGAGAGTAAACTTGTCACACTGTGAAAACCAAAGTAAAAAAACCAAAGATATTAGATAAATTAAAAAACCCCCACTACAAATATACACGAAATGTCAACTATCTGAAGCAACTATCAAGAAGGAAATACAAATGACGTAAAACGGACTCAAAATATTCGAAAAAAAAACCTGAAACGAAACAGATTAGATTTGAATACGTTGGAGGAAAAAAAAAATCACAAAGATGTAGCATGACAACAAGGACATAAAAAGTGTGCACAAGGACAAAAGGAAATCATAAAAGAAGAAGTGAAAATGAAATTTAGAGAAAAGATTTAAAAATCCCCAAATGCAGTGACGCACAATATAAAAGTCTTTTGGACACAAAACAGGCAAAATGTCCAGAAGTGGATGACTTGAAACGTTAAAAGAAAACAAAGTCACCATAAACGCAAATTAAATGTCCACAGAAAAATGCACACTGGCCTCAAAGTGCATCAATATGGATAAATTAATAGAAAACAAAGGTCACCTTTGAGAAACAAACTGATGCACTCTCCACAGCTGAAAACACTGAAGGCAAACAAAGGGACTAAAGAAAAGATGTGAAAAGATGTGAAAGAAGATGAAAATATATTAAAATCTGTTAAATTGTCTTACTGGGCTGATGTTACTGAACTCAACCTAGACTCGGGTTATTGGCCTACCTTTGATCATAACTATTAGTGTTAATAATCGTATTTTCTGTATTTTTCTGGCCGGACTCTGGCAGCCGTCTTCAGCCTGCTGCAGATATAAATTACACCCATTGAATTATAAAAATATCCATGCTTCTTAGCAGACAGAGCCTCTCTTTTTTCTGTCTTCCAATACAATTAATATGATGACTTTGAAATAGTAACCACAGTCTCACTTTCTTCCTTTTTAATTCTTTTTTTCCCTTCGTCTGATGTCACGGGTCCATTTTGGTCGAGTTTTACTTCCGTTTGTCCGTCCGCAGCAGAAGAATTGGCTGCACGAGTCTGAAATATGAGTCCTGTAATCACTGCGAGGGAGGAATGAGGCCGCAGAGTTCACAGCTTCTTAATTAGTTTGCAGTATATGTGTAATTATTCCTGCATTTTTAAATTCACTTAAGGCATTGCTCCCGTTCTCCTTGCTCGCCATTTTTTAAGGATCTGGTTCAAGGATGTCCTGCAGTTACTAATCAATCCCGTATCAGACCCAAAAAGCTCCGTGTAATTACAGCCTCTGTTTTTTTGAGGAATGAACCGACGTATGGATTTAAAACCAGATGCCATTTTTAGACTCCACACTTTTCTTTGTCCTCATCATTTCAAAGAAGCGGAGTTGCAGGACGAGCTGCAGAGCTGAGCATCGACCGCCTTTGTGACATTCACCATAAAGAGAGTTTACAATCAAATACGTAGAAAAGCGTACGTGATTTAAGAAGGGAAAATCTACGACATTTTAAAATCTCTATACGGTTATTTAAGAGCGAAATAGTCCTCACAACAAAGTAAATGACCATTTCTTTGCCATATGACAGCAGCGTGACGCGATGCAGAAAATATGGATACAAAGGAAGATATTCAAAGAAAATGTTTTTTATAAAGTCATCACAAACAGATGCAAAATAATTACATACAGAATGAATAAAATACACAAAAGGCAACACATAATGCCCATAAACGGATTCAGAATTCCCACAAATAGATGAAAAAAATTGTCCAAATATATAAATATATATATAGCTGTAGTGAAATAATAAATTTTAACAGAATAGAAACAGTTGAAATAAAAAGGTGTATTTACATCTGTGAGTCTTTCTTGCTGGTACTCACGGTCACGTTACTTTGTCCTCTCCCTGCTGTCAGTCTGGCTGTACGTGTATCTCCTTACATACAGAGTGGAGCAGACAGAGAAACAGCAAAAGTAAAGGTAATGTTAATATTGTTGACAAAGTCATACTTTAAGTGCAATAAAAGTCTGAAAGTCTTTCAAACTTTGAAGCCCTGGAAATTATTATGAGTCGGCTTTCCTCACAGTAACCACAAACCTGCATGAATATTCATACCAAATTAATGAGAAAGACGTTTGTCCTTGTCATTTCATCAGCTGCACCTTTGTGTTATCATAAAGTGACTCGCTGAGCGTTTTTCTAACCTTATTAAAATTCAAAAGCTTCAATGTTGAACTGAAGGGCTGGTGAGTTTGTCCAAGGTTTTCTTCTGTGCCTGAAAAACATTCGAACCTTCGGTGCCTTTTGTTTCCTCGGATCTCGACACGGCGATGTTAATGATGCTGCCATTCAGCCCGTCGCTCATAAATGGAAAAACATCAACAGAAACCAGCATAGAGGATGATGGAGGTGCGCTGACATTAATGCTGCATTCACAGAAATTTGGAATTTTTTGCTCCTCAGACACGGAAACATGTCCCAGTGCTTCCTGACATCCAACTTTTTGGACATCCCTCAGAAATCAATTTGCTTTCCGGGTTTGTGCTTATTATTCTGTTCCTTTAAAAGTCAAGCTGACACGGTGGATGACGGACTGTCACATTCTTCTTGTTTCCTTAAAGTGTATTCAAACTCTGAAGAAAGAGCCTTCTGCTTCCAGGGAGACTGCACAGTCATCAGGATTTCTGAGGAAGTGCCAGCGTCAGGGTAGGAGTGATTTTTCTGAACAGAACAAGAGAAAAGGTTTTATTTTTTTCCTTTGCTTCATTTCAACAGGGGAGCACAGAGGTGGTGTTGAAGAAGAGCCAGCGAGGAACTCTGTGAGAGCTGCGACAGGTCTTTAAGGAAGAAATGAAAACACTGCATCTTCTTCAACATACACGTTTTGAAAGAACTGCCCTGGCAGTTTTATTCCTTTAATGCAATCGTCAGGTCGTAATCCTCTGTACCTTGTAGCGGCCTGCCACCTTGCCTTTGCCCAACGGCCACAGCCAGCCGGCGTGTTTCTACAGTTTGGTTGTGGGTAAAAACCTTTTTGCACATGCTGCATTTTAAAATAGTTTTATAATATCAACACTAAGAAATAAATCATAAACTATAACTAAATACGTGACAAAATATTTTGCGATATTTTACGTTTTTACCCTTGACATGCCTCAAATGCTCTGGCTAGTGTTTATCTAGTGTAGGCTGTTAGAGCACTGTTTACCTCATAATACCAGGTGTGAAGTGTCCACAGCTATTTACTCTGATGGAGGCTGTAAAACTTTGTGAAAAGAGTCTGTCATTGGACAGAAGTGAGCTTCACTGACTCACTGATTCATAACAGTGATGCTGAGGTGAGTTGTTGAGGATATCCTGAACTTTTCTGTTGGTGAGCGCTGCTATTTTTGTTTGCTGTCAGCTGCTGTTAGCTAACAGCCATAGCAGTGTGTTAGCAATGTGCTTCCACAGATTGAATGGGCAGATCTCGCAGATACAGACAATCCAGATATTCATTAGAACCACCAAAGTACTCTTGCTCATTTTAAAGAAGTGAGGAGAAATTGTGATTTTGTTTCAAAGGCAGGATTCTTTTCTCAAATACAGTAAGGGAAAATATCCAAGAAATAGTTAAAATAAGGAATAGTTACAATAAAAAGGATTTATTTATATTGTTACTAGTTAATTTTTTTCTTTCCACTTCCAAACCTTTCAGCTTAGTGTGTCAGTCTTTACTGCTGGTGCTCACGGTCATGTTACTTTCTACTTTCCCTGCTCGCAGTCTCACAGTGTGTGCATCTCCTCACACACAGAGTGAAGCGGAGAAAAACAGCAGAATTCAATTCAGTTTTATTTATACAGTGCTAAATCACAACAACAGTCGCCTCAAGGCGCTTTATATTATAAGGTAGACCCTACAATAATACAAACAGAGAAAAACCCAACAATCATATGACCCCCTATGAGCAAGCACTTTGGTGACAGTGGGAAGGAAAAACTCCCTTTCAACAGGAAGAAACCTCCAGCAGAACCAGGCTCAGGGAGAATTCAAAATAACAGAAGTAGTGTTGGCAACGTCTTACTGTAAGTGGAACTTTTTTAGTTTGCTCTCAGCGGCTTGTTTCTGTGTCAGCTGTGTTAAGGCACAAACACCTTAAAATACTCAAAAAGTTAAATTTCATATTGCTGTTAATTTCTGACACCTGTAGAAAAGAGTACGTTTTCTACTTGTGACATGCATAAAGCGTAACTGTTTTCAGAGGTGAGCTGTTCTATGCGACGGCCAAAAGTTTCATTATTTTATTTCTCACTAAAACATACATTTGAGTCTGTTCATATAACATTTACTCAGACAGTAAAGAAGTTATCTTGGCTTAATAGCCTGTGATCATGCCAAAAAAATTTACAGGATCTGATGAATTAGGAGTCCCAAAATATATCCTCCCACTTCACAGCTCTATAAGAACAAGCTGTTTTTTAAGACGCCAATTAAAATGTGGCAGTAACACGACTGCCAATTTAGTTCGAAAACTTCATATACCCACTGTGTTTGGTGGGCTGCAGAGTGCTCTTATTTTTAAATCAAGGATTGTTTGGTTTCACTGAAAAAGGGTTGGAGAACAGTCTCACGGTAGTTTGTGAAATACTCGTAGCAGTTAATGTACATACACATGTCCTGGGTGCGGATTTCGTCCCCCTTTCTACCTCACCAATTTAGATGAACATGATTTATCAGCAACCTAGTGTCATTTTTTCCCGTTCATGTACACCGTTTAAAGGCTGAAACAATCTGGAAGCTGACAGGTTTTTGGAGGGCTGACTCACATGGTGTGGACCTTGGACTGAAGTCCACACCAAACTGAATTCATTTCAGACAAAAAAAACCAAAGAAAAATATACCATAAGAAATGACAGCCTTTGCTCAGCATTTGAAGGACCTTTGGCAACAGCAGTTTACAGCCTCACGGGTTCTTGGCACACCTATTTTTGGTTCTCTGCAGAACCTCTCAAGCTCCATCAGATGAGATTATTACACCAAGTGCTGCAAGTTTATTTTTTGATACTTAAAATATGTTTTGTAGGTCACGTCACATTTTGTAGCTCAGGTCGGGGTTAAATTACATCCCCTCACAACATTGAATCTACATGTAGGAAAATGATGAGCTGGTAGCGAAATACCTAAAACTAAAAAAGTTCACTGTGTCTGCGGGACAGACAAACTGACACCTTTGATAAAACAGCGTCATTTCACAGTCTGGGAATGACAATGTGTTGGACTTCACCTGCACCAAAATCAGTAATACAATCACCTTAATCCACAAAAAAAGTAGAAAATTGTATTCAGCCAAAGCACGAATGCCTCACTTCTCATACAACTCAAGGCTCTGAATGATTTCCCGTTTTTATTTTGGTGTCAAACAGCTGAAGGTGAAATGATTCTTCCATTTAGAAGATTCAGGGTGATTTAACAAAGACATATTTCATGTTTTTAAATGTGGGGCTGTGTCTAAATGCGCCCATCACTCTAACTCTATTATTTTGTCCCCCAAAACTGTGTCGAGGGGACTGAGGACAATGACGGGAAACAGATGGCTTAAAAGACACAAAAGCGATTAAAAGAAAGCAGAGTGCATTTACAGATGGCTTCTGCTCTGAGACAAAGAGGCATTAAAAGTTACAGGAGTGACTGGAAGGTTGTTGGTTTGAACCTTGGAACAGTGGAAAGGGTTACGGATGCAAAGTGAACGTGTGCTAACACTGTCTAAATCAGCTCGTCACACAAACAAGGTTTACTTTGTGTTAGCATAAGTCGTCATACAGTTGTTTCATCACATCACTTCTATTTTCCTGTCACCTAAACAGCAGAAGGTCTAAGACGATGATAAATTAGTACATAGCATTATATAAGCACTGTTTCATCAGCATTTCACCTGCTTTAACAATTTTCCAAATATGGGATAATGTAGTTTTAATATCAAATGTCTTTTTGGGTCTAGATGCATTTGTCACTTACCATTTTTTTTTTTATTTCGTTCATCCTGTTCATTCAGGACTCAGGTGCGCCCCCTGCTGTTCCTTTAGCTGAACTACAGCCAGTTTCCATTCAGTGGCTCCCCGAGATAAGCACTACTAAGATGCTAATGTTGAAACCCATAAAATAAATAAATAGGAAACTAAATATCAGATTGGTTTGAGACAACAATGAACATTTCCAGAAGAAAAATGTTCACCCTGTGAAATTTTAGGGTTTTGGACCCGGTTTATTCTGGAGTCTCTCATAAGGACTGTGTATAAAAAGACTGACTGTTCCTAATAAATGGACCTATTTATCCAATATGAGGCTATAGCGGGAGAGCGGGTTAAAGACTCGGTTCTTGCATTTATCATGCAGACTGGAAGTTAAAAGTGAAGCTGCTGCTGGGTCTGCCTGACACAGCTGGAGCACGCTCTGGTCATCTCACACATAAAAAGGAGAAACGATGCTGCTACAGTGCGAGCCCCGATCCCAGCAGCAATGATCCTCTGGGAGTCAGGAAAACTCCACCTGCTGCTTTGATCGTTCAACACTCGACTGGAAAATCTGCTGGAAAAAGGTGTTCCCTTTGCTCTTCAACCACAGACAGTAAGTCAGAGGCTGACTGCTTCTCCTGTCATATGTCAGCACGCCCTGAGCGCAGCGCGATGCAAACTGTGTGTTCAGCTTTAGGTGTTTTTAGTTGTCCGTGCAACCATAATGAGATCTTAGTTTGTACTCCCATTCCTGGTGGGTGTTGAACAAGTCAAAGGTCAGGACTTCCAAATCTGAGAGCATGGATCTCAGCTGGAAAAGAGTGGCGTGCCATCTCCAGGCCGGGAATGAGTTGCTGCCCCATGAGGAGGAGTTCAAGGGTCTTTGTTCACCAGTGAGGGGATAGAGGCGGGACACGGACAGCACACCACTGTAAGTAAGAATGTTAGCATCTTTATGATAGTTTAAAACCTTCCAAAATCAACTAACACTATTTTTAAACACAAGAATTTACAATAAGCACCGTTGAGAGACACTACATGCTGTGTGTGTTGATTTAAAAAACTAACGCTGCAGGGTTTTCTGTTTTTCAATTAAAAAATTAACAAAATGAAATTTGCCTTGGGTTTTATTTGCACACAATATAAAAATAATTACCAGAGACCTGCTCGTACGGCCAGGAATAACGATGCTTCGGGTTAAGTGCTTCACCCTCTTTTCGGCCTCACGATGTTCACAAACGTCGCGTTTTCGCCTGAAATGTAAATGTGTGGCCGGCCGCACGTCTCTCAGTATGCAGCATATGGAGCGGCAGACTGACAGAAGGTAACTCTGATATTCTGCAGCAGATGAGAAAGTCGACGCCTTGCAGTGAGACGTGTGTTTTATCCAATCCTGCCATCACCTCCAACAACAAATAATACCTGAGCCTCGGCCACATGAGCAGCAGCAGCAGCCACCAAATCTCATTAAGTCAGAGATGGGAGAGGCAGCAATTGTTTTTTATGCTGTGCTCCCTATACACACACACACACACACACACACACACACACACACACACACTTCTCTGCAGTGTCGGAGCATAAAAATAAAAGGCGGTCGAACCTCCTCCCCTCCTCCTGTGCTGCCTCTGGCTCTGCGACGGGATGTTCTCATCAAATCATTACTTTTATTAACGGTCAGATGGCTTTTTAATAGAATCGCTTTATTATGTCATTTCTCATTTTCGCCCTCACGGTGAAATTTCATCCCCCTGTTTTGTTGATGTTGTTCTTTTCTCTTTTCATATTTTCTGCTGTTTATGGCTGCAGGGTATCGACGCCAGCGAGAGAAATTTTTACATTTTGGAGGATGATGAGGAGGGGCAGGAGGGTGGGGAGTGAACAGGTTATTGGTTTCTGTTTGTTTCTGATAATTTGTTTTAGGGAACATCTACTCCTCTCTCTCTCTCTCTCCGTGTTCACACTGAAGCTGAGAAGTCTCAGAGTTATTGATCGGTCCCCCCGGGAGTTTTACTCACACGTTCAGGAGTAAACATGCAACGTGCAGAGAGATTGGCTCCGGTTTGTACAAATAACACAAAAACAAGAAAGAAAAACAGAATGTGTCACAGGTGAGCTCTGAAATCATAATGTAAGGAACAAATTAATCTGAAAGTCAGGACATGCAGTTAGTAATAGCTTTCACAGAGAAACATGCACTAAAGCAACATTAGTGACTTACATTGATGTCAGAAAAACACGCCGAACAGTTAAATTCCAACATTAGCATAAACTCTTTAGCACCAGTTCTTGGGTCGACATCATCAAGGACTTTGAGGCAAAAAGTGTTGGCAGAAAGAGGAAAGATGAAGTTCAACACAGCCGGGCTCTCTTTGTGTTAGCTGGCTTAACAAAAGCTAAAACTCCAGTCAGAGATAACCGCTTATCAAACTTTGGGGTATCTGAAGGATCCCTATGAGTGACACCTTTAGTTAGAGATGTTATCAGATGATGTTAAAACGGTGATAAAAATCTATGAAGCACATAAAAAAATAATGGCAAAGTGCAGAAAACCATAAATCTGATGGCTTAGTGCATAGTGGCAACATAAACATTTAAAATCTATTTAATTATTTTGTGACAGAGTCTGCTCTCTGTGCTGCTGTTTATTTCTCAGGGATTCGCTGCACATTAGAGCTCTGAAACTTTAAACTGGATCCATTTCAACATTAAAGCTTACTGTCCCAAAACCTGATAAAGGAGACGTGTAAATCGCTCCAGTTTGTCGCAGACCAAAGTGAAATGAATTTTGTTGATTGAACAGGTTTTTTTTAATGTGTTCTAGTAGCTTCTGTTCCAGCACTGTGAAATAAACTCAGCGTATAACAACGTTTCTACCTGGACAGAATTTTTCAGCTATCCGATCTCGTTTGACTCGTGTCCACGTACACAAAAAGTAAGCTCTCCAATTTAAAAAGCTGTCCACAACCATTTGTGCTTTTATATGGCATCAATTAAAAGTATGTTACTCTGTCAGGTTTAGGCACTTAAAACAACTTTGTGCTGTTGCAAGAAAACGCGACAGTTTGTGTCCATGATCACCAAAAGTAACTTTCCTTCGTGACTTGATTGATTCCATGTTCCTGCTTGTTGTCACATAAATATGAGTTCATTTACTGGTTTTGTTTTCCTGAGACTACTTTTGGTATAAAATCAGGGTATCGATGTTAATGAAGAAGCCCGTCATCTGTTTATGTTCACGGATCAGAATCGTCACACTTTTTTCATGATACTGACGGCGTACTTCCAAAGAAAGTACATTAAATTTCATAGGACATGTCACCATGGCAACAAAGACAACAGCTATAAAAGAAGTTTTAACCGCAAGCAAACCTTACAGCCTCCAGATGTGTTATTTTTTAGTTTCACATGCATGAACGTATATGAAACTGGACAGGTGAAAAATCAGAGACTGTCAAGGTCCAGGTGAGTGGCTGTGTTTTTCCATTAGCTCTGGGTTTCCACCCCTGGGTGGAGCCTCATCAGCCTGCCCATTCTCCACACCTGATGGGAATCCAGTTGGCTGTATTTAAGACCGGCGCTCTCAGCGAATCTCTGCCAGAACGTCTGCTAACCTTCTACCTCTCGGACCGTCTACTCACCTGTGCAGTTTTCTCCTACCTTCTCGTCGCTGGTCTCTACGCCAACTCAAGTCCCCTGCTCCGCCTCCCTGCCGTTATCTCTGGTTTTGGAACTCACGGGAACTCTGGACTCCCTGGATCATTGCCAAACAGACACTCACCCAGAACCCATCGCCTGCTTCCCCCTCTCACCATCTTCGACCTGCTCTTAAGTAAGACAGAAAAATATCCTCACACGTTTACTCGTCTTTCCACTTGAAACCCATGTGACACCTGTTCCCTCTGTTACAGAGACTCTGACCATCGTATGCCGAACCTCGATCCCTTCTCTGAGAACCCATGTTAGAACCGCTGCTTATTCTCAGTTGCTACCATAGTTACACTTCTGGTTAAAGCTCACACTTTCAAGTTTTGTGTCTACTGTCAATAAATATTCATGTTTGGAAAATACACTCAGTCTGCACATTGGGTCCAACCTTTTGTTCTGGCTACACAGCCCTGATAGAGACGCAAAAATGGTGGAAAATTTGTGTGCAAATACAAAAAACTTGGGAAATCTTAGTCGACAGACCTGAATCGGCACATCAGAGGTCGTAAATAGGTCATGAACCGCTCTGGACCGCCCAGTCTGTCCTTCATCCTTTTGTCCAAATATGATCAATTCTGGTTTCACAGGGACATCGTGGTGTCTGCCTCCAACTTTTATTCAGACTATAGATTAACTTTAAATATTAATATACTGAATAATACATAATTATAAGAACGCCTAGGTAAATGTTAGTTATCATAGAAGAATAGTTATTTTCTTTACTATAAAATGGAAAAAAATATATTTTTAAAAAGGCCCGTTAATTAAAAAGATAGACATGACTAACATACAACTTGGGGACACTTTACAGATATTTCAGGGTATATCTGTGGGTTTGGGGGGCTTGGGAGGTTTGGTCTTTGTTTGGATTTTTTAAAATAAGGTTTTTTTTTTAAAAGAGGAAATTAGTCCGAGCAGACATGCAACCCTGACGACAACCCCGTCACATCCTCCTGACCACAACATCTTTCAGCGAGGGCTTTTAACTGACTAATAAGCCTCAAGGGCAGGAAGGACGCTGATATTGAATATTATTTTCCCCACTCTTTATTTGGTTTTGGGTTAACAAACGACGGCGGACTCCGTCCTCGTCTGAGGCAGCGACGGCTCTAATTGTGGCGGGGCTGATTATCTCGGGCTGGAGTGCCACAAGAGAGGAGGACAGAGACGGAGTGACTGTTAGCTGAACTGGCAGGTGGTAAAACAGCAATTATAAAACTAAACTGTGTTGCCTCTCTGAAAGCGTGTCTTATTTGTAACGAGTGAAGTGATAAAAGAGGAAAATAATTGGATTTTTTTCCCCTCTGTCGTTCTCGCCCTCCAAGTCTTAAACGTTTGAGGAAAAGGATCTTTGAACAAAGTTTATTCCATTCTAACCTTTGATTAACGGTTTCCCACTTGAGGCCATGCTGTAAAAGAAGCAAATTATTCTCAAGATCAAGCTTTTAGCTAACTCATTATCTATTTGCCATCTCTCCTCTGTTTTCCCCTCCGCTCTCGCCGACTCTAAATGATGTGTCCGTCCTGCAAAAGTGTCTGTTAAATGCTCATTTACAGTCGGTTGTGTTTTTGTGTCGATTGAACAACAAGACGGATATTTTATTTATTTTTTTTTATTTAGGGGGCCAATTAGAGGAAGAGTCCGACCCCGCTGACATTTCAGACGCTGAATGACCCGCCCTCGCTGTCTTTGTGTGTCATTTTAGATCCTTCTTTAAAAAACATCAGCCGCTGGTGGGAGGGACTTGAGGCCAGATAACCAGGAGTTTTTAAAAAAGTTGATACTTAAAGTTGGCCACTAGCCGGGCGCGATAAAATGAGAGAAGAAGTGAAACTTTTGCAAAGTGAGCGGAAACCCTCGGGGGCACAAATAGGGCAGTTATTAAACCCAGGGAACATCGCAGATGGTGTTAGAGACCAAGTGTTACTCTTTATATTGGGTTCATGCAAACACATCCCATACAAGGACCTAGGAGGTATAACGAGGGATCGTATTTACTGGTTGATTAAACAGAAGGAAAAAAGTTTATTTAAAAGTTCATTCAAAATAAAGCAAACACAGAAGAAAGTCAAAGCTGAGCCCAGAATAATGAAGAAAAATGTAGAAAACCAGATTTACTTTTGAGAACTATTTTTGCTTTTACTCAACTGGATTGTTTGAGAAGCTTAAAATGATTTTTACTCAAAGCAGCCGGTTGGATTTCAAGATATCAACTCTCTGTAAAATGTAGGCACCAAAAAACTCCCAATGTCCCGGTGGCCATGAGTTTGAGAGCCACATTTCTCCTGACCTCATTCATGGTGGAGGGAGCCTAAGTCCCAGATGGTTTGCAAGCTGTCCAGTGTAACATGTCACTGTCTTGGGGGGGGACTGGGGTAGACTTCTATCCATCCATGACCTTCTGCAGGGACACCGAGGTGTTCCCAACCCAGTTGAGAGACAAAATCTCTCCAGTGTGTCCAGGGCCTCCTTCCTGGTGTGACATGCCTGAAACATCTTACCCAGGAGGCGTCAAAGAGGCACCATCTTCAGATACCTGAACCACCTCAACTGGCTGCTTTCAATGTGGAGGAGCAACAGCTCTATTCTGAGCTCCTCCTGAATGGCCGAACTCCCCACCCCATCTCCAAGGGAGAGCTCAGACACCCTTTGAAGGAAGCTTGCATCCATGACCTCACTCATTTGGAGTTCAAGTTTGGGAGGGCAGGAGCGTAGCTGGATCGGTACAGCGTCACGGTCATACTCAGTTTTCTCTTCACTAGTACGATACCTGCATCATCACTGACACCACACCCATCTCCTGCTCCACCCTCCACACCTTCAATACCTTCATTTGGGGCAACTCAGTCCTGACGTGTAGTAGTCATTCCACCTTTCTACAGCTGAAAACCAACAACGTCACACTTGGAGTTGGCAATTCTCATCGTAACCTTTTGATGCTCAGCTGAAAACCACCACAGTGCGACGTGAATATCACGCCTGATGAAGCCAAAAGCAGCAGATCACGCAGAAAAATCTAATCCAAACTGGAAACCCTCCCACATCCCCATAAATTACCATGTCCATAAAAGTTGATGTATTAACAAATGTGCAGGGACTGATCTTCATTTTAATGACTTTTATTAATCAGCCACTCAGGATGCGGTAAGATCTGAGAACAGTCTAGGTGAATATCCAGTAGAATTTCTGCTTCACAGCACTCATTCCTGCTGCTTACACAGACCGGTTATTTTCTGGAATGTGAAAAACTTTTGACTGTACAGCGAGATAAAGCAGCTTTTGAGTGTGACAACTTCAATTTGTTGTCTTTGAAAGCAGCTCCACCAGCTTATAACGTCTATCCATCCCTTTCACACAATCCAGCTAATGGCCTTGCTGCCTCGAGGCCAGATCCAACGCTTCACAGCAGGCGGGACGTCTAGATGTGACGAACTCGGGGTGGCGCTGACTGAAAATACAAGCTAACTGGCTAACGACTTGAGCCACTAACAACTTAGGCAACCCTGGATAATCTTCCCTTCTGACTCTTAGACTGACCTAAATGTACAAAATAGATTTTTATTCAGTGTGACTCAAAACTCTGACTGAACCCTTTATTGAGGTCTGGCCCTTTTTCCATAGACAGGACTCAAAGTGTATTTGCAACCACAGCTGTCGCCCCGTGGTGAACATTAAGGGAGCATGCAGGCTTAAGGGTCTTTACAGACCCAGAAACTACAACCAAGCTCTCTCTTCTGAAGTCTTTGATTTACTGTTTGTTTCCCGTCTCACGAAGCACCTTGTAACCCTGTTTTTGAAAGGTGCCATATTAATAAAGATTATCATTCTTATCTTTTATACCGTGTGTGCTATTTAACTTGCTCGGCACTGTGTTAGCATTAGTTAAGCGCTGGAGCTGTAAAAACAGGTCATGTCCGCAGTAGAAAGTGATCAGTGTTGGGCCATTAGATGTTTGCCAATACAGTAAATGTGTATTTAATTCATTTATTTTCCTGCAGTTTTAATAACTCTGTAACACCAGGGTGCCTCAGCTTTTCATTTCTGAACCTCTGACACAGTCAGCGCATCGTGTACCCGTCCTGCTGCTGAGTGAAGATGATCGTGCGATTCTGAGCGTAGCTTTCTTCTCAGAGCTCAGAGTTGACCTCGGGTGTCTGCGGGGTCCCGTCGTAAGGCTGGGGTGTATATTTCATACCTTTCTCTGATGAATCAGGAGAGTTTTTCTCATCAGAAATATTCCTCGTTGTGATCGTCTCTCTCTCAGCTCTCCAAACACTCGTCCATCTTCCTCTTTCCTCCGGCGGCTTCAGCCTGCTGCTGCTGATACAAACCAGTGTGTTCATCTCAGCCAGCTCTTTAATATTTCATCTGCAGCGATATGATGTTCCAGGCGCGGCCGTCTCTGCTGCAGCTGCACGAAGAAACTCTGGAATAAAGACATGAAGAGTTTTATTATTCGCATTCTCTCTCTGCCGGTTTCATCTCTGAATTATTAACATCATCACCTACCTGCAGCGAGTTTGCAGGCAGTAAATATTCACCTCGCATTCAGATGCTCATTAATTAATCACAATGCTGGACTGAGAATTATGGATTTTAATATTGTGAATAATTTATGACAAAGCTTTATTTTAACCAGATGCAAACAACTAATCAATACAATGAGCTGTGGATGTGTTAGCGAAGACTTTGCTGTAAGGAAAAACTTTTTTGGCTCATGTTTAATTTTTTTCCAGCAGTTTTAATTTATCGCACAGCGACTTTCATCTTTCTGTCAGACTATTTTTTTCCCCCAGTAATGAGCCCAGAGCCGCGACCTTCCGCCTCAGCAAACATTAGCTTTAAAGCGGTCGACAAAGCCACGGCGTTTAGCTGCCGCGTGACCCTAGCCTCGACCGCGGTAATTATTTTCCTCTTTCTAAGCATGGCGGAGAAAGCAGAGGCCTTGGAAAAAGAAAGAAAACAACATCCACATCTCACAAATATGGAGACAAACACCAAGAGAGTGTTTCCCGACTAAAGGTCAGAGTCTCTTTATCTGCAGCTGTGAGTTCACAAATAGGGGAGTTTATCTGGTCAGAAACGGGGAGGGAATTCAGCATCGCTGCAGTGTGGTGGAGGGAAACCTGGCAGATCACAAACTAGAAATCTGACAGGAAAAGTTATACTCTTATTTCAAAGGACCGCTCTTTAGAACGTTCTTAACAGGTTAGCAAAGTTTCCCAAGTTTCAGATATCTGTAATAATTATGAGACTATTTAAAATGGCAAAAATTGCAGTTTATTTACGTAAACCAGCCAACTGAGGCGTCCTCCTCCGGCACAAACTCCCATGTTAAAACTTTACAGCAGAAATAAACATGTTTACAGCTGATACACAAACTGGTTTGGTCTCTGTGGGTAATTGAATCCTTCATAACACCTGCACGGGGCGATTTTCATATAACTCACCTGTTTTAATTGTATTAAGGCTTAAAGTTTACATCATTAGGGGCGTGGCCTCTTTGACAGGCAGCTGTAGCTGTTAGCTGTCTGCTAGGCTTCACCTCAGCTAATTGAACTGGACCTCTGTACCATGTTTGTGCTGTTGACGCATTTTTAATGTAATTATCTGACCAGTATTATGGCTGTTGTGAGGCTAATTATACTAACAGACCGTCGAAGGAGAAGTCTGAGCTCCAGTTTGGGTGAAATTCTGGGATTTTATTTGTGTGTTACTAAGTATCTGTTTAGGAAAAATCTGTGTGATGAACCCATACAAACCTGGCTCTCTCATCCAAAATATGGTAACTTTGATGGGAACTCCAAAATAACCCCTTTGCTGGGGGCCAAAGTGCTGACTTTTAGGTGTCATGGCAGTTCATCACATATCAAATCTATGGGTAAGAAAAAGGCAAAGACAGGAAGTAAAACCAGATAATTTACTGTGACTCAAACAAGCAAAATGCTGCAAAAACTAGTGTTTTTGACATTATTCAGCCTCAGGACAACATCATTAGTAAGCAGGTTTAAAATGCCAATTAGTGACATCACGGTTACTACACAGTCTGATTTCCTCCTCTGTATGTTCTTCAGGCGTGCAGTTTTCTACGGGCACAGCGGCACGTGTCACCGCACCTCAGCGAGCCGTCTGAGTGCTTTAAAGTGGACGCTGATGTGCAGCTGTTACAGCTGTCTGAAATGAAAGCCTGCAGCTCCGGTGTCCTCAGCAGTTGAAAGCCAACAGACCTCGGCTCCTCCAAGGTTGCAGCTCACACAACGGTGCACGTGAGCGCTCGTCTTGCGGCCGAGGCGAGTCGTGACCCGGCGATGTCAAAACACTCAGTTTCCTCACCTGGCTGCGTAATGAGAAGTCTCATTATCTCGACATTATCCCTCCGTTCTGCTGGCTCGCCCTTTAAAAGGAAATCTGAGCACAGTCTGAACCTCGGAGGCCCTGTGCTGCCCGGCCCCAGGCCGCCACCACTTCATGCATCCCCGGCATGATTAAAACGCCTTTTAGGGGGTGGCGGCCAACAACAGCAAACTTGACATGCCTCGAAGTGAGATTAAAAGGCCGTTTGACTCGGAGGAGCCCCGGCTGCCACCTCAGGTGTGCTTTTGAGGTGAGAGGCTGTCTTCGAGGTTTTCAGCTTTCTGTTTATCCTCCTCGGGCTCGGTGAGGAGCCTGTCGAAGTGTCGCCTCGCTCGCAGCGAAGCGGGACAGCTCTGTACCGGAGGGTTTCTCGCAATGTGAAAGCCCCACGTCATCCTCCACGGCTGGCAGCAGCTGCAGAGCCTCAGAGCACAGAGGCAAATCAGATTTTTCCTTCTGTGTGCCACCGTGACGAGCCGCGCTCAGGTGTGCGCGGCTGATTTCAGCCCTGAAAACAGCCCGCTTATGTGACTGTACCTGTTCAGAGACTGTGCTCCAAAAAAAAAAAAAAAAATGACAACATTAGGAAAACTTGCTGTTGGTGGTTTTCAAAAGGTGCAGAAATACAGGAAGCCTGAAGGTGAAAAAAAACATGAAATATCTGCTGTGCTGCAGTAGTTTATGTGACAGCTCAGAAATAATGAATACAAACTGATAAATAGTTCCAAAATATTTCTTTCTCCTCACAAATAATCAAGTTTGCAGATGTCAGATTTGCAGCCTGTGTTCAGGATTAGAGTTTGTTGCTTATTAGCAAAGAAAATTTATCATTTATAGCAAATCCAATGCTTTGGTTCCTTGAAGGACAAAAGAAGTCACATCGGGAACAACCAAAATAAGAAGCTAAAGAAGCCCACTTTCGCCAAAGTGCTTGCTCATAGGGGGTCATGTGATTGTTGGGTTTTCTCTGTATGTATTATTGTAGGGTCTACCTTACAATATAAAGCTCCTTGAGGCGACTGTTGTTGTGATTTGGCGCTATATAAATAAAATTGAATTGAATTGAATTAAATGAGGCTGAAAGGCGTCCTGAAGGGCTTTGCACTACAGCTCGCTAATAACATGGGAACAGTAGTGTGGGAATAAAGCTGCAATAACATTTAATACCATTTAATTACCATGTAATTACTGAGTTAAATTCAGCTTCACATCAACCATAGTTTTTAGCTGAGTAGGATTGCGCTGGGTCTTCAGCTTGAGGTGACAGTTGTTTTGATTTGGTGCTAAAATAAAATAAAATATTGAATTTACATGTATGTGGAAACAGGAAGCACTCAGAGAGTTATCGGGCTTTTTGTAAAGTTTCCAACAATAGTTCATGAAGTCGTCCTTGAAAACTTTGGTGGATGTGACTTACTGTTAACACAAGCCCACTCTTCACCTCTACAAAGTTTTATCAGAATTCATTAAAACTTTTCTAGTTATCGTGTTTACAGACAGAATGACGCGTAAACGCTCCCAAAATCATAACCTCCTCGATAAAAATGTGACAGTGCCTATAATTCAACCCAGTTAGCAACAGTAATATATGAATAATTTAATAATAATTTGGGTTGGTGCTGTCCAGTTTTAGGACACTGAGATGATCCTACCTTATAACCTCCAAATTCTCCTGTTTGAAGGCAATGATGTGATTATTATTATGGTTGATGCTGTTTAATATCTGGAAACATTAATGGTAGTTTGTTTATAATAACCATGAATCGTTGCTATAGTTACACACAATTAAATGGTATTAAAAAGTTAATGACCCCACTTCCACTGTTAGTGTGTTACTATCAAGCTGTGATAGAAAGAGCCACGATTCTTCTTTGGCATTAAGGCGTGGCTTCATGACGCAGTCCCATGGCGGTTGGTCTGATTCCTGTTTCTGGACATCAGCTCGAGTTTTTCTTTGATTGTTTTCCACTTAAAGGATGAAAAAGTCCGCATGCTTAGATTTAGACATTAAAAAGTACTTGGTCAGGGTTATGATACAAAAATACTTTTTACTGACAGACTGACTATCACGCACAAAGAAAGTGACAATTTGTGACCAGTTTTTTTTTCTTTAACACCAAGGAGCAATTGTGGATGCTGTGAGTCTTTAAAAAAAATTACACAGTTTAATACATTTATTTTCTGCATAAACATTTTTTATCCCGTTTTATTTTGCTTGATTTCTTTTTTTTTTTAAAATTAACTTAAGAGTCACGTCTTTCTTTCAAGGTTTTACACTGCAAGTTTTTTTATTTCGTGATTTTGATTTTTACACAATGATTATCCATATCAATTCAGTTCTACTTCATTTATATAGCTCCAAATGACAACATTTGCCTCAAGGCGCTTTATGCTGTAAGGTCAAGACCCTACAATAAGTTTCAGATGAGATCAGCTTGTATGGACAGCAATGTGAGACAAAACCTCAGACTGCTCTAAACACTGAGTTTATCACAGTTTTTCTACTCCGGGATCTGTATGATGTCACAGAGAGGGGATGTTATGAGAGGCAAAAAAGGGGACCCAAATACAGGACTGTAAAACTGAAAGGGAGACGATGACTGCATGTACGCAGAAAGGTAACAAAGGCAGCATGGAAACACCTGGGGGACAAGACACATCTGAACCAAGTGTGAAAAGGAGTAAAAGTAAAAGCAAGACACAAGAGACAAATTACTATCCAAATAAGACAAGGAGCACCATACCAGTGAAACACCTGACTGAGACGAAGACTTCACAACCAGGTGCAGGAGGATGACGAGGAGGCAGAAATCACAAACTAGAATACAAAAATCAATAATAATGAAACTGTTACAGAATACTAAAGAAAAACAGGAATCATCTAGAAACTTACACAGCTAAAACTAAATAAGCAGAGGCAGATGAAAACATGGAGCCAAGATAAAACCACGAGAGCCTCATGGCAGAACGAACCTGAAGGACAGTTAAACTCGGTGATGATTGTCAAACAGCAGGTGTTTTAGACATAATAAACTAAGAGTCTGCAGTCTGCAGCTTGATATATAATAAAAGAGGATTATTTTGAACTGTGAATCATGCAAAGCTGGTCTAGTAGAGTGAAGAATAAAAGCATAGAGGTGGAAATAAGCATATCGCGTCCTCTTTAAAGGCTGGTTAGAATGAGCCTGAAGCATTACAGACTTTTCAGGTACTTTAAACTTTCTAAATGAGCCGATTAGTTTTTAATTGATTTGATTACAGGCTAAATCCAAGGATGCCGACTGAACTGAAAGTGTTTGCTCCTCTGCAGCTCGTACTGCGCTGCAGAGCTGATTCACGACCCCGTGGGCTGGGTGGCTGACGAACGCCCCTTCCTCCTCCACCACCTCCTCCTCCGATTATTGAAACTGTCCTCTGGGTGAGAACGTAAAGCAATAACACACAAAAGCTAATTCGGTTAACCAACAAGCACATTGGCCCCCATACAAGAGAAAGGGCAAAATCTAATAGTCAGGTGGCAATATCTGAGCAGAATTACAGCATTAGTTTTCATCAGTGTCCCCCCAGCAGCTAGGTGGGGCTGCAAAACATGTCTGCTGAAATCTAATTGTGAAAAAATGCATTAACTCGCGGATTGTTTGCCCTTTTTTCTCTTTTTTGCTACAAAAACTTCTGGATCGTGTTTGGAGAAAATGAGCAAACCCCAGCCTGAAAGATGATGATGCGAGCGCCCGAATGATGAGTCGCGTGTGTAATAACATAAATCAAACGGTGGTTTTAAACAGCCCCCTTTGATTTATGTTATTACAGACACAGAGACTGAGTGAGGGAACAAACACGAACAAAAGCCTTTGCAGAACTCCATTAAAAAGAAAAAAAAAAAAGATTTTTCATCAACTTTTTTTTTTCCCCCGCCATGTTTTGATCACTTTTCACTCGTGTGTGGTGAAAGGCTGAGATATCAGCGCTGTTCTCAGATCTTGGTGTGAAGGCTGATTGGCTTCTGGGGGAAAAAAAGCACTCAGAAGATGGGAAGGAGAAAAGGGGGAGAAAAAAAAGGGATGACACCAATTTCTCCTGCCCACCATAATTGGCAGTAATGTCGAGGTTGGCAACCAGGCCCCAGTTGCTAGGCAACCATCTCCAAAGCTTTCAATTTACAAGGCGTCCAGCAAATAGGTTTTTATACGGGATGTTTAGTGTTCACAGGGTGAAAGACGGCCAAAATGTTTGTTAACTCGTGTTTCGTTTTTCATTTAGTTTTATGGGTTTCCAGCAAAACATGAAACATGGACGGCTGTGAGTAAACCGCGACAGACGGGGTCTCTCCTGAGCTGCAAATAAACATCTGCAGACATGCCGGCCGTTTCAAAGACCACTGGCCTCTGCAGAGACACAAATATGGGCCTGAACAAGGGTCAGGGGTCATGTCTGCTGGTCCTACAGTAAGCAAAGTTTTTAATGAACTTAATTCATTAAAAATGCACTGATCAAAAAATAAAATGAAAAAAGAGCACTTTTTAATCAGAGTAAAGCATCAAGTCAGTTAAACTTCTGGGATATTGATCTGGTCAGTTGAGTAGCAGGGGGGTTGTTAATTATTTTCAGCTGCTTTGATGTTAATGAAATTAACAGCAGGTGCACTAGAAGGGCAACAATGGGGCAACCCCCCAAAACAGGAAGGATTTCACACGTGGAGCCCACTCACATTTTTCCCTGTTCATATTGACTGACTGTTTTTTCACTACTTTTGCATTTTACTAGGTTCAGTGTCACTACCGATAGCATGAGGCTATACCTGCACAGTCTCAAGAGCATGGAGGAGACTCCTAGAGACAGACAGTTACTCTAAAAGATCTGGACAGGTCTGTAGAAGGTCCTTAACCCATCAGCAGGACTGATATCTGCTCCTTTGTGCAGTGAGGAACAGGATGAGCACTGCCAGATCTACAAAATGACCTCCAGCAGGTCACTGGTGTGAATGTCTCTGACCACACAATCAGACACAGACTTCATGAGGGTGACCGGAGGGCCCGACGTCCGCCAGTGGGCCCTGTGCTCACTGCCCGGCACCATGGAGCCCGAATGGCATTTGTCATAATTACAGCCATGATGATGTGAGCAGTAGTTTTATGCTGACAGTCAACTTCCTGTTGGGTCTGACTGGTTTCATTAGAAAAAAGCGACTCTCTAATATCAGCTAATGCTGCTAATGCTGACAGACTCCTTGATACCCACTTTACCAGCTAACATCAGCGTGCTGGGAGCCGTCGTCTTGTGATGTTAGTGACTGGTAAACTTCAGTGCTAAGCTAACATTAGCTAGTGTTGTTTACTATTGATGGTGAGGTGGAAGAGAAACGCTGAGCGACTCACGAGAAAGGAAGATCTGACACACTTTGAGTTTAAAGAAACCCAAGTCAGGGAAGGTCTGAGCTTTTGATGTACGCTACCACCTGTCCAGAGATGAGCTTTAATAACGTCCCATAATAATTAGACATGATGTTAAGTGTTACGATGTGACTGAGTCCTGGTCCGGCTCCGGGTGACTAACTGGAGCAGGGAGTTTGTTATGAAAGCGTCTAATTAGTGTCCACATGACTGACGCTGTAACTTTCCCTCTTTTCTTCATGCGTTACGTAACTTCAGCTGCTGCAGGACAACAGACGACTGTTCCTGCTGCTGAAAACCAAAAGACCTGCAGCCGCTCGGGGCCTGCACAGAGAGGATCCATCACCTGGGGCATGTCTGAATCCACAGCCAGTCACACAAAGAAAGATTAAAAAGATTTCAGATTGTGATGAGGTGTTAGGTGAGGAGCTACAAAAATATAACAAATGATTCAACATTAATACGAATGAAACGTTTTTAATGTAAAAACCTGCAGCTGCACCTGGAAAAGGTGGAGGAGACAAACAAAAGGATCAAGTGATTTACTGAAAGCCTTCTTAAAACCAAACACAATCTAACTTAAACCAGTTTGACTGTTCTACCCTCTGAAGTATTAAACCATGAGAAGACAATAAACACTTTTATTACGCACTTAAGATAACTGAAGTAGAACTTAATCCGACAAGATGTAAAAACCTGATATAAAATAAATAAACACATGTTCTGACTATGGAATAATTACATCAACAAACTTATAGTTACTCTTCTTCCCATTATTATTACTACTGAACTTCAATTTATTATTCTGATTTCAATGTCTCCCTCCACGCTCAAAGAGAACTTTGAGAGCCAGGTAGGGGTGCAGGAAGGCTGTGGGAGGGGCTTCAGAGGGAGACTGTGGGTGGGGGCAAGTGAGTCTGGGTTTATAGCGAGAGCAGTATAGATGTAATAAATAAAAAAAACAGATGTTGCTTCTAGATCGGGAAAAGAAGCCAGCGTGGCAGTGCCATAAACATGCTTTTTATCTGAAGGCCACCAGATGGCGACAGACTCTGTAAACACGCCCCTGCTGAGTTTATGGACTCAGTCACTCGTTTCGAGTCATACTGAATAAAAAAAATTGTGTTTTGTAAATCTTGTTTAAACCTGTTTCAAAATACAAAGATTATCTGTGGTATGAAAACACCAACGACTCGTCATTCACTAGTCATTAGCTAACAGTCAGAGCCACCCATCACAATCACATTTGGTTTTTGGATGGCAATCGCAGAAATGCTCAAATCACAACAACAGCTGCCTTAGGGCGCTTTATATCGTGAGGTAAAGTCTCTACAATAATACAGAGAAACAGAGAAAGCCCCACCCATCAGACGTCCCCCTCTGACTGAGCGTTTTGGCGACAGCGGGAAGGAAAAACTCCCTTAACAACAGGAAGAATACCCCAGCAGAACCAGGTTTAGGGAGGGGCGGCCATCTGCCGGAACCGGTTAGTGATGAGGGGAGGAAGAGAGGACAAAAGACACGCTGTGACATCTCGTCCAGCTTTCATACGGCCTACGCAGGGATCAACACTGAAATACTTTCTGTACAACATCATACCATACCACCTTTATTTATAAAGCACTTTAAAACAAACCAGGGTTCACAAAGTTCCGTACAACGCTGAGGTCCAGATAATACAACCTGTCTCTCTAAGGCGCCATGTTAGTAAAGGAAGTGGCAGCATGTCAGCTGACTTACAGGCACATAAAGATAAAACTTTACTGCTGTACAACAACACTTTGTTAGGCTGATCTCAGACCAGCAGCAATCAAATACACAAATTTAATAAAAGCAAAGAAAACAGAAACACTGATGTTCAGCCAGCGTGAACCGTGGAAACAGTCACCTGCAGGTGAAGCTGCAGGTGTGCCTTCACAATTTGGCTGTAAATCCTTGTTTTTTCTTCAACTGCATTAAACAGACTTCCCTGTTTTGAAGCATCTGTGTGCAAATACTGAACCCCTGCTTTCCTGCAGCATCTGTATGACAGTCATCACTGGATCTGTCACCATAAACTGCCGTAAATCTTTCAGCAGCTCACAGGAAGCCAGCATCACTTCAGCAAGAAAAACGGAACGCCGAAAACTCGTTTATCCCGTTAAAGAAAGAAAAATATCGATCAGGATACACGCAACTCATTACTTAACCAGCATTGTTCAATCCCAGCAACACACACACACACACACACACACACACACACACACACACACACACACACACACTCTCTATATAAACACTTTAAACTCTGCTCTGCAAACTGGACACCCTCTTTATTTAAACTTGGAGCTGAAACA
>VUQG01040930.1:0-11087 GCA_015106755.1 Etia nguti | reverse complement strand
CCGAAAACTCGTTTATCCCGTTAAAGAAAGAAAAATATCGATCAGGATACACGCAACTCATTACTTAACCAGCATTGTTCAATCCCAGCAACACACACACACACACACACACACACTTGCCTAAGTTAGGCGTGTATCCAAACACACACTGAAATGCTTACTGTATTGCCTCACACCATCATATTGCTCAAACACTGAGGCCAAACAATCACGCCCTAAAACACTGCTCACACACAAACACACACACACACACACACACACACACACACACACACACACACTCACACATATATCCAAACACTTTAAACTCTGCTCTGCAAACTGGACACCCTCTTTATTTAAACTTGGAGCTGAAACAATAAATATCTCTGGCTCAAACACGTCGACGTGGACTCAACCTCTGAGGAGGAGGAAGGTGGTAGTGAGGAGAAGCATATGTTCCTGCAGGCGTTGTGGAGGCCCTCACTTTTTAAAATGCCCATAAATCAGAAGCGAGATTCCTCTTCTGTGTTTAAACAACACTTCACCTCAGAGAAAAACCTGCCTGCAGAGAAACAGACGCCTGGTTTCACAGAGCAGAGACCAGACTCGGCTCCCGAAACCTCCACCACGAGAAAAAAGCACCAATTAACAAGTTTGGGTCAAACTTCAGTGACTGAACGGTTTTAGCGAGTAAACGATGAGCTGAAGTAAAGCTGAAACGGTCTCTGTGCCATGAACAATCCCACCTGACCTCCTCAGAATCAGCTGTTTTTTTTAGTTTATTTAATAAAGTCGTGCAGAATTTAACCTTCTCGCTGTGAAGAGTTTCAAAGTTTCGCACTTTTTAAAGCGTGTTTTTAAGCCTCCCTGAGGCTAAAGAAGCCTACATGATATTTATAAGACTAGAAGACATTTAAGCTCTGCTAAAACCTCATCCTAAATCAGGTTCACGTCCACTCTAAACACTAAACCTGGTTTCTGTTTTTTGACGCCGACTCTGAGCATCAGCACGAAGGATCCATCAGAGCAGGATGTCTGATCTGATCTCTGATAAATCACTGGAGCAAACTTTAAAAAGTGCATCCTGGGTAAACTTTCATCACCACATGGCGGTGTAGCATGGTGTGTGCTCAGAACAAGTGAGAGCAGATGAAAGGTCTCCATTTAAAAGATAAATCAGCTGATTCTGAGGGGGTCAGGAGGGAGCTGCTCCTGCTTACACAGCGAGAGGTGGAGCGGCAGGTGGGTGCAGCATTAGCAGCGACGCAGGTTTGATGTCACTGGTAGTAAACAGCAGAATGAGGTCGTGGATGAAAGCAGGTGACATGAACTTCCTCTGGCGGTTAGCGTAGTTTAGAAACAGGGAGAGGAGTGCAGAGGCGCCTCCTAAAACCTGGACCCCACACCTCCTCGAGTAGATTTTATATCTGGTCTGGGAACGCCTCGTGTTCCCTGAGAAAAAAAAACCTGAAAAACTTTGCCAGAAGTAGAACGTCTTGAATAACGACTTAGCCTGCAGCGGCGGCAGGCTAACTTCAGAAAAGTGGAACAGAAAAAAAAAAAAACTAAAGAATTTTTTTATGTGTCAGAATAAACTGATACGTAACCTCTCAGTCAGAGCGATGTATGAACACATTTAGTGTTCATACATCGCTCATGGAGGTTTAACCTGTTAGGAAAGAATGCTAACATTGCTAATGTTAGCACATGCGTTCTTACTGTTAAACTTGCCGTCTGGTCTTAATTTAAATTTCAGGTCAATCAAGCAGGTATTCAACTGAATTTCTCTGAAGTGGAGAACTTGACGACATATCAGCGAGAAGAACTGAGATCGTCTTTGAAAAAGTTTATTCTTTAGCCACAATTTTCTGCACAGCTTCGTTTATCAGCTGTACTAGACCCAAAATACTCCTGAACAATTTACTAGTTATACTTTGTTTACTACTTCCAGTACATACCGCCCTCTACCGGCATTTTCTTACAGAGCACTGCGATAACATGTGATTAAAAAAACAGCATAGAGTTTAACAGAAACTGCAGCGTCTGTTTTAAGAGACAGAAATTACAACTCATCCAACCAAGACCACAGCCAGAGTATTTCAGAACTTCACAAATTCTTTTTTAGATAAATTATAACAGTTTATTTTGTGGGTTTTTCTGGGAAAAAAAGAGAAGATGTTTAAATTCTGTGTAGATAAAAACAGAATCCAGATATTTGTTATTCCTTCTGACATTTTGATCAGTGGTTCAAAGCTGAATTCATCAGTATTCATTAGTTCCTGTTATTTAAGCTTGTGTGGTGGACTGATAGTTTTACTGCACAGAGGTTATAAAGTTCACACAGAGGGGGAGCAGAAACCGAACAAGCAGAAGTGCGTTCAGGTATTCGAGGTTTAAGCTTCGAGTCCTGCCAACTCTTATTGCCAAAACATCTTCCTCCACCCACGTTACTCTTCTCCCGTCATCTTTAAAACAGACCGTCTGCTCTGTCTGGAGTCCAGACGGTGGAAAACTGTAACCTCTGAGAGCCGCCACACCATCTGTTGGTGGAAACAACTGCACGGGTGTGAACGAGAAGACCAAAGGTGAGAAACAAACTGCACGCGAGCAGGGCAGCAACACGAGCGGCGTTAATGGTCAAAGGTTTGAATATATTTGAATAGAGCTGCAACAGCTACTGACATGTTTCCAACAATCACAGCTGTGCCTTCACACAGACTGTAAAATGTGTTTAGGATTAAAGATTTTAAAAGATTCAGTCTGAGAAGCCTCCGTTTTTCCCTCTCTGACCCACAGCGAGGAGCAGCCCTCATTACCGTCATAAAAACCTTTACAGGTCAAAGAAAATAAATAAATAATCAATCAAAATCACCTGATCAACAAGCTCAAAGGTCCAGAAAAATGTCCTTTCAGCTGTTTCCATCCACCACCCATCACAAACTAATAAACCATCAAACTTTACTATTGTCAGACAGAAGCACTGCTGGTTTAATCAGCCACCACCTTTACATGTATCAGATCTCTTCTCTGTGTCCGAGTCTACGACGAGTCAATAAAAAGGCTCAGTAGTTACTTTGTGTCCAAAGTCTTTGGAAACTTTTCCTCTGGCTGCTCCACTCCGTGTGTGAGGAGGTGCACACACAGCGAGACTGAGAGCAGAGAAAGGAGGAACTAACGTGTCTGTGAATGAAAACCAAGAGCAGGAAACACTCACGCTTTATTATTTTACTTATAAAACTAGTTTACATTCTCAGACGTTTGTCATGTTTTCATTTTAAAAAGAAAAATGACTCCAAGTTCATTAACTGAACACTCGTACCAGACCGATTCCAGCCATGCTAAAGGGGCGTCCAGCGAAGAGCAGTTACATGGCGAGCAGAGACCGCAGAGAGTCGGTGACGTTCAGCAACATAAAGCAGGCGGGCGGGTCCCAAGTTAATCTGCCAACTGTGAGGTGAGCAGCTGAAGCCAATGAGAGTAAAGAATACTGCTGATTTACATGTGACAGAGCAGTAAATGCACGGTTACCTAGACAACCATACCCTGGAAAGCTCAGTGGTTGCTAGCGTAAAATTGTAAGCAACAATGTGATGCTCATTGAGCGAAATGCTTCCTATGTGGACGTCCTTAACAGCTAATTCACAGTTATTTCCATAACGTTATCAATATAGCACTCTCATTTCAACAAGAAGCAAACGGACGAGGTTAAATATGGTCCGTACATACTGTGTGTTCATGTGAGAGCCTCCAGTCTGCATTAATCACATTCTTTAATCACCAAATCGTACTTTGAATGTTGGCTTTTTATGCTGTACACACGTGGTGTCACATTACGTAATTACTGATACACATTAAAGGTTAGTTTAATCACATTTCACCTGTTTCAGGTGTGAACTAGCGCAGGGCGGCACTGTTACCAGTCACACGCGTCCTTATAAATGATTCTGTGTACAGCCTTCAGCATAGCAAGCACAGATACCGCCGTGACTCTGAATTGTCACCACCAAACCACCGGCTGGCAGCAGAGTTTCTCTCCTACAGCTGATCCATTCCCTTCCAGTCCATTTGAAAAATGGCGGCAGCAGTAAAGAAGGAGGAAACAGGAGGAAACGATGGTACCAAATGGACCAATCGCAGTCACTGCACAACACCGTGTTAAGGTGTAGGGTTTCAAAGGCGTTTGCAGCTACGATTTTTAGTTTCCATATTGCTGTGTGGACGTGTCAGCAGACTTAAAAAGATTTCGATCTCAAACTGGGTATAGAATTTTAACTTCTGATAGAAAAGCCACTTTATTTTTATTAAAAAAAACATTAAAATAAGCAGAAATGTTGAGTTGTGACTGACAACAGTTATGGGGTAATTCATAAATCACTGTGGATGTTAGTGGGGAAGGTGGTATTTGAGCAGCAGTGTAAATAAGTCTGCTTTAATCTGAAATGCTATTAAAGCCGTCAGTGTGAGTGTGGATTTCCTCCTCAGGCTCTGAGCCTCTCTGACCCGCCTCTTTCTATTCTGAGCTAATCAAAGATTTACTCGGCTTTGTGTTATGCAACAGCATCTTCAGCCGCCTCTGCGATGGAGCAATGTGCCCGAGGCAGGTATTTAAACCAGGATCAACATCAAATTATCCATCAACTTCCCCGTTATCACTCTGAAGCTCCAACCGAAGGCTTCAGCTGCAGCTCGTCGATACCAGGAGCTCCATTAGTCGGATCAATCGGATGGAAAAATCTAAATGTCTCAGCTGGTCAATCAGTCACACTAAACACAAAATTTAAAGGTAGGTAAAGCCAAAACATCTGGATTGTCCAATAGCAGCTGGGGCGGTCCCGCGGACCCCACATTTGCAGATGGGACATGAAGTTTAGGAAAAATATATGATGTCATCACATTTCCTGTTGATTACTCCATGCTATAAAAAGTGTCGGCGTTTCTACGATTGTAGGTGGACCTGAGCACAGACTGTAAATAAAAGACGGACATAAATGTGACAAAAAAAATGTGTATGTGCTATCTCACATTTAGCGATTAACATCATAGTGCCATATAAATCGAATCAAGCCTTAAAGGGGGAGGAGCTAAAACATCTTGTTTCAGGTAAAGGATGCATCAAGAGCCAGAACAGGATTAATAAGGGTAACTTTAAATTGTGCAAACTTATTCTAACACAGTCCAAAAACAAAAGTATGGAGCTGGAAACCTTTTTCTCTGAATCTCTGCAGGAAGCAAACTGCTGATGGTATAAACTTTCTCTCAGCTTCAGAAAAATGTTGCAACCTGCTGGCTGAAAGGATCAGAGAGGATTCAGGTTCTGTGATATCAAAGTCCAAGCCGGCGGGACAACAGGAGGCCCCCGGACCTCCTTTCGGACACTGTGTGAAGTTTTAGTGGCGCCGTCACTTTCTATCAATAACCAGATCAAGACAACAGCTGGCAAACTTCACTTTTACCCCTGAGTGGGGCAGAATTACAGCCACAGGATGGGCAAACGCTGCAGATTCACACACAAGGCAGAGACGCATTAAGCACCAACAGCTGAGCCGCACGTGGAGGTGAACGAGTTGACAGCTCAGAAAGTCAAAAACTGCAGCTGCAAACTCAGAAACACCCCGACCGAGGGTTCTGCAAAGAAGGACGGAACAATGTTTGGAGCTTTCACCGCCATTTCCTCTAGGAAGTATCATCTTATGCCCAATATGGTCATCTCAGGCACATTAGTCCCACCCACCAACTCTTCAAACTTTTTGCTTATGAGGGGCAGCCTATCAGAAGAAAGGATGGATTCAGAGGCCCAGGGAGTGAGAAATAGGCATTAATTTGAACTGTGAGTGATGTAAAGCAGTTCTATCAGAGTGCAGCGATAAAACCATGAGCAGAAAGGTGTTTTTAGGATTTTGTGCTCTAGTTCGTGCTGGTTTGAGCCACTGTTTGTGGCCCGTGAACACAGCTGGTTTAAACTGATGTAAACTTCTCCTTTTAAATCAAACCTCACAGCTGAGTGAGGCTCACGAAGGGAAGTCGAGCTCACTGCGGCACGTTCTGGTGCTAAAACCGCACTAAAGCTGCTTTAAGCTCGTAAATAAACGCACTTTATCTGCACACAGGAGGATTTCAGAGAAGTTTCTAAATGAATGTGTCTGAGGTCACTTCTTAGAAAGGAGCATCGTGGGAAAACTCAAACTCCAGATTAGAAACAGATGTTCAAGGCGAGGAAAACGCTGTTTTTCCCACATTTTAGCGCCAAATCTCCACTTGCAGCCGTGTTTGTGACTCGATTAAACCTGGGTAAAGATGCAGGCTGTGCCGCAGACACACAGTCCGCCCCCCGCCGCTCATTCCCGGCACGTTTCGCCGCCGCCGACCGCCTGCTAATGAACCTCCGGCGGCAGAAAAACAGAAGACAAAGCGGAGCTGTGCCGGGAGCCGGCGGGGTCCGCGAGTGTCTCCTGCCCGTGTGTCTCACCTTGCTCTGAGTGCAGCCCATTCCTCCTCCTCCGAGCTCCGCAGTCCCGTTAAAGCCGCTGATCTCCTGCTCCCTCCTCTGCTTCTCTGTTGACAACTTTCAAACACTCCGGAAAAAGTCCCCTGAACGCACCGCTGCGGCCGCCGGCTAGGAGGGCGGGGCTTACCTCTGTTGCCTTCAGGGACACTCAGGAACTCTTACCACAATCGTCTCTTTTAAAAAAAATTAATTTCCGAACTTTTCCACCTCCACTCTTCCTGTTTATGCGCAGGTATGGATACAGACTGCGATTCAACAGGTGGACGAGATAGCCCTGAATTAACAAGAAGAATTAACATATGAATTCACACAAAGAAGAGAAATAATTTTCTCCACTCAGAAGGTAAAAGAATTCAGACTCTGCATCATTTAGAACAATTTATCATTCTAACTTTCTGTTACATCCAAATTTCTGCAAAGGTCAAAAATCCAGAAACGTCCCAAAACTAATATATTTATTATCTATAATAATCTATTATCTATTTGTCTTATTCAGTGGATAACATTTGATTTGGGGTTTTTTCATATACTATTATTCTTGCAAATAACTCCAGCTTCACATCTGAACAGTAAGAACATAAATCTTCAGACTGCATTTTCTCCACACTGTACTAAAGTCTAGACAATAAATTTAGATACGTAAACATTAATTTTTAATAAAAACTAAATTTACACATCACTTTAATACCAGCTTGTAAGACTTCAGAAATCTTCCAATATTCACACTCCTGTCACGGCTGTAGCGTCGCAGTTTTATTTTCCCACAGCATTTGAAGGTAGCCGTATATCAAACTGTGACATGCGCAGTAGCGACTCTATTGTCTATGAGAACCGTTATGGTAATGCAGAAAACTCGTGTGTAAGTTACACAACTGGCCTTAACCCCCCACCCCCCGCCCAGCGGTTTATTTCATCCCGAGGAAACTCCTACACAACAAAGTTAGTCTGAGAGCTCCAGATAATCTATGAGTAATCTGAATTTCAACATATAGTGAGGGTGTAATGGCTCTGAAACACCCTCTGGACCTTAAATTACTTCACATATTTTAAAAAAAGTGTGTGGAAGATGTTACTGTGGATGTCAAAATAATAATAATTTTAAAAAATAAAACAAAATAATAATAATTTCCAGGTAGAAAATTCACACAAACGCCCATTTTGGTTCACAAGCTGCAGAGTTTCACTGGGAAAGGTGTCAGATAAAAGTAAATATTTAGTTAATCACGGTAAAGTTTTCATATCTGGTGCAAATTAATGTAGCGCAAATAACTTTTTGATTATATTTAATCTTTGCAATGGTGTTAAGTTAAAAACGTTATCTGCTGCCAGAGAAACCTAGATTAGTTAAAAAGGTTATTTATCAGCAGTCATCCTGATAAGTTAGTTAAACACAACATAATCTTTTTACTATTCATCCACTATTTTGGTATCGATCCAAATACCAAGCAAATACAGGGCCAGTACTGTAGATACCAATACAATAGCAGTAATTTGACCCTACAAAGGCAGGTGTAGGTGAGACCAGTGTGTCATGATTCATAAATCATCATCAGTTTGAAAATTCTGAATACAGTTTAATGACCACTATATCAGTGTGATTTGTATTTTATTTCCTTTTAGCTTTTCATGTATATTGAGCTTTTTTTTCCCTTTTTTTTAGAAAGAGCTGGAATGTAAATGTGCCTTCTTTAGATCACTTTCAGTCAACTTATGTTGTTTAAATATGCCACAGGCTGTCAAAGAGACAGAGAAGAGCAGGAATGATCAGAGGCACTGAATCAGTCTGGGGAGAAGGAGCTCTGCTGCGTCTGTGGAGTGCTGCAGGTGAGACTGGTTCTTCATGATGACCCCCTGACTTTCACTGACTCATTCAGATTCTAACCAATGATGTTTCCAGCCTTGTGCATTAGCCGTCCAGCCTTCTGGCATCTGTGTTACACTGGAAATCTGAGATGTACAAAGTGAACGACAAAGGAGATGGGACTAGCTAACGAGGATAGGGGTGTGGCCTCGTTGACTCACAGGTTGATGGCAACACAAGCAACTGTAGCTGCTAGCTGCCTGCTCGCAGTTTTGCCAACTTAGTGACTTTGTCGCTATATTTAGCGAGTTTTCAGACCCCTTAGCGACTTTCTTTTTCTAAAAAGCGACTAGCGACAAATTTGGCGACTTTTGCTGGTGTTACTGGAGACTTATGACGACCTTTTGACGCGAAAGCACGTATCGCTCTTTCTCTCAACAAGCAGCGGGTGCTGCCGTGGGCACCTCGCCCGTGCCAAAGCGCTCACAAGCAGTCGCCCCCAGCTGCTGTCAGAGCAGGAGATGTTCACCCCCTAAGCTTCCAAACTGCAAATGAATCGCGCATGAGCGAAGCCGCTGCTCCCGCCCTGACTGTAATGCAGTCAGTTCTTCTTTTACTGTTACTTTTTGTGGATCACAATGTTAAAAACTACTTAAAAACACACACACACACAAAGTAACTCCGCCAGAGTGCCTATCTCGGGTCACTTTTGCCGGTCCCAAACCCAGATAAACGAGGAGGGTTAGAATTGTGACATTAAAAAAAACAATAATTGCTAAAAGAAATTTAATTTGTAGCACTAAATATATTGTAAATGAATTTATGGTGTTTTTTACTCACTTTACGTCTCTTCCACGATGTCATTTCTCTCTTCTACAGCGTAGATTACAATTACATAAGCATGACCAATTATGCAGATTAGGCGATGCCGTCATTTAGCGACTTCTAGGACAGCCAATAGTGATTTTCCTTACTGAGGAGTTGGCAACACTGCCTGCTCAGCTTCACCTCAACTGAAGCGGACTTCTGCACCGTGTTTCCACTGATGATATCACAAAGTCCATCTTTTACCTACAGTCTGTGGTTAAGCTGTGTCCAGATGACTGCAGATACAGCAGTATCTTCTGTCATTAACAAGGAGACTTTCCATGCTAGTCCATCTGATCTGAGTGAATGATCTGTGTGATATCTTACTGTCAGCCACAGCATTAGTGTCAATACTGTCACTGTGCTGACCCGCAGCTGAGCTTTCAGGGTGGTGTCTGCTTTGAATTACAGCACTTCTGTCAGCTGATGTCATGGTCAAGGGTGTGTGTGTGTGTGAGAGAGAGAGAGAGAGGTATGTAAACATTAAGTCTGACTCTCTTTAGGGTTTAAGAAGATTACGTTATTGTTGTGACCAGAAAAAACTTCTCAGATCATTCACAGTAATTCAAAATAAAAATGTATAACCAGCACAGTGCATGCTACTTCAAACATCAAAGTACACAATGCTTTATTGTTCCACAATGACACATATTCTTACTTATGAGTTTATCGTTGAGATATGAGATAAACATAGGAGAAGAAAACTGTGAGCAATGCTAGCTGACTTTAGCTTAGAAATGGAGTCCGCCAATCAATAACTTTACCAAACAATCGTTTTCAAGCAGAACCCAGGTGCCACACAAGGACAAAAACCAACACTGACATGTTTTCATACAGGATTTAAACAGAGACAACATTACAGTACAAGCTAAGGTTAGTCAGCTAGTCTAACTAGTTCTATATTAGCAAGCACTAGCATGCCTGCTAACACAGACAAACGGCAGTCTGTGTCATTTTAAATGGCTGGTTTTAGTGGATACAGTCAAATACCCACTTATCCAAACTCGCTGGGCTGATCTGAGAACTTATCAACCCTGGAAGCTGATAAATGACATCATCAGTTAATATTATTATAGCCATCATCAGTTTAGCATAGCCAAAGTACAGCTAGTGGGCTAAGTATAACTTGATTGCAAGCTTTATCACTAGCAAAATCATATCAGAAAGGTAATGGTAGTTGGCTAATTTTCCAAATTACCTCATCCATTCTCTTGATAATGACACAAATGAGGACTAGTTGTAACTATTTTAGCAAGGTAAACACATTTTAAGCAAAGGCACAGTCATTCACTGAAACTGCTAGTAAATATTTTTGAAATTCTTTATCAGCTAATGCTACAAAATAATTATCAGTATAATCACGCAGCATAACTTAGGCTACGTCCACACGTACACGGGTATTTTTGAAAACTGAGATTTTCCGTTTTCTTTTTTTTTAAAATCCCGTCCACACGTGCAGTTCTGAAAAATATCTCCGTCCACACGTAAACGCCAAAAACGTAGTCAAACGCTGTCAAGAACATGCCAAACCCTAGCTGTGCAGAAATGTTGTCCAATCAGAAGTCTAGAATCCTGGGAGGGAAAGAGTAAACAGGGTTTTATGCAAACCTGAAGTACTTATGAAAAGTTTTTGTGTTTTTCTGGAAAGGCAGCTAATTTTGTGTTACTTTTCAAGTGCCTTCATCATTTCAAATGTTAATAACCAGAAACAGTATTTTAGTTGGCGTAGACTCACAACTTAGGAATGAACAAAATACATACAGCATGCATTAATTAATTTTTTTTTAAATTACATTCATTCAAAACCAACGATGACGTCGGTGTCGGGATTTAGGTTGTGAGAGCGTCTGTGTTGAATGGAGAAGTTCACTCTGATGCCTCTCTTTCTAAATGGAGGGACAGTAACTGTGTGTATATGTAAGCGTGTAAAAA